>QEPC01005277.1:787490-813954 GCA_003113815.1 Sphenodon punctatus
TAAATGGCTGCAATGCAAAAAAAATCCGGTACCCCGGAATCCGGTACCTGGTCCGGATTACCGGGTCGAATCCGATAATGCCGGTACGCCCGATACCGGCATTATCGGATACCGGATTCTACCGGTTTCCCACCCCTAGTGTTAACCATCTCAGTAGACAAGACAAGAAATTGAAGTATTACTGTCCCCATTGTACAAAGGAGGAGCTGAGAATGAGAGAAGTTGTGACTTGCCCAGTGTCGCACACTGAGACTGTGGCAGAGCTGAAGACAAAACCAAGATTTCCTGAGTCCTAACCTAGTGCTTTAAATGAGCCAGCTTTCTTCATTCTCCACAGACCAATGCTTCCCCAACTTCTTGCCTGTGTGACCCCATTTTGAGATTGAAACATAATCTTCTTGTGACCCAAGTCATAAACAGTGTATGTTAACACACAGAGTACACACAGACTATCATATGGTTTTGTGCTATGGCCCCCATCTGCAGATGAAGCAACTTCACTTTGGGTCCCAATTCTCAGTATGGGGACCTGTGCTCTAGACCCTCTGCTCACTTTGTTACATTTAATATAAAGCATTTCCAGCAAGGCCATGAATCCCATGTCCTTTCAGGCGTGCAAGCGACCTCATCAATCTTGCATGTTAAATGTGTGCATTATAGCAAGCACTAAAGCAAATCTTGTGATCAACAGCTTCCATTCAATGCCACGCAATGTTACTTTAATTTCACTGCTGCCAAATATACCTCAAACTTTGTTAGCTTTCCTCGCCTTTCCACTGCAGATGGATGGGCATCCTTGAAAAGATCTACATTGTACCTGACACAGTGAAAGAAGCCGATTACCATTCAGCATTTTGCTAGCAATCACATTGGCATGTCATTAGTTGTCATTGTAAATTTTGTGCCGGGTCTGTGCAAGAAAGCATTGCTCTCAGGAAGCCTTCTAAATAGTCAGGGGGCAACATAAAGTGGATCTGAAAATTGAGCTGAAATGGATAGTAAATTTATTATTCATGGGTATTATTAGAATGTTCAGGTAGTCCTCTGAGTATCCAAACAGTACTCATGGCTAAACCAGGCATTAATGTTAAGGAATTCTGTTTTTTTATTATTATTATTTATTATTATTTATTAATTTATTTTTTAGTTTGATTATTTAGGTTTTCCAGTCCTTTTTGTATTTCAGTTGCAAAATGTTCTTCCTTGCATGCACAGAAGTGCTAATATTGCTGAAATAATATAACCAAAATGCCAAAATGACTGGGAAACTGAAATAACCAAATTAAAAAACTCCCACAACTGAACAATAAAATCAACATGAAAAAAGAACTGAGATGGATACTTGACAAAATGAATACAGGTAGCAGGTATTACCCACTTCATCATTTTTGGTTCAGGAATGTTAAATCAATAGGTTTGCTTTTTAAATGAATATCTTGTATTTGCAGATATTAATATTAGTTTGGATAGCTATCCAAATATCTGAATAATATCCATAATGGAAATGGATATTTGCATAGCCACTTGTTCAGTTCTTTGTTTGATTGATTGTTCAGTTATTCAGCTTTTTCATTATTTTGATTTTTTTGTTTCTGCTATTGCACAAGTGCAATAGTGCTATTGTAATAAAACAACCAAATATGTGAGCAGCCAAATCAAAGGCCATTTCTAACAGGCACAGCTGTGTGGTGGGATAGGTGGGTGGCACAGTATGTGGGGGTGCATTCCCGTGGACACCCAGCTACCTCCACCCATCGCCACACATGGAGCATCCACCATTGGTGCCCCTTGCTCTGTGAGTGGGTGATGGGTGGAGGTGGATGGAGCGCGGAAGCACGCACACAACCCCACCCACCAGCTGCGGCGTTCCCATGGATGCCCACCCATCCTCCCCACACCCGACGATGCATTCAAATGGACGCCCCACCCTCACATCTGTGTGAGGGGGGTGGTGTCCATTTGAAAAGGGGGAAAATATCCCAAACAAATATCTGACAAAGTGGGGTCAAAATAAAGGCTATTGTTTATTTAGCGATCCATATTAAAACAGACAAATTCACAAAATAGGATATTTCCTGTGGATATTCATCTCAGCTCTCCCATCAAGTATTATGATTATTCTTGAGCATGGTTTGTACTTTGAGGACTTAAAAAAATACTTAGGAGGTTATGAAGGAAATTGATTCCTTTTCATAGTCTCTTGCTGAAAATAGCCAACATTACTAAAACAAATAAAAATCTTACAGTCCACAACTGTGAAAAACTCAACTATTGATAAAAAAAGTATGGTTATTGTCCTTGTGGTGGTGGAGAAAATGTTGAAAATGTGGCAAGACTTGGAAACGAAAGGATAAATAAAAAGAACTCAAAATGTATTTGAGATGGGAGGATCTCAGGATTTTAGACAAATGCTATGTTTTGTGGGAAGCTTGATTCATGCATTTAATTGGATTTTAGAGTTGGAGAAGAAAATTAGAACTGAACAGTGGTGACCGGTGGGTTCTGAGGCTGGTGGGGCAGTGGATGGTGCCAGCAGTGGGCGAGGCCAGCCCAGAGGCAGATCCAACCCAACAGCAAACAGAGCCAACCCCACCATAGGTGGAGCCAACACCAAAATTGGACAATTAACATGATCATGATCAATGGAATAGAACATGCACACAATGATAGACTGTGCACAGAAGGAACAGAACATGCACACAGGTCTTGTCTTGAAAATGCACAGAAAATGCTAAAAAACCCAACAGGACTATGTGAAACCCTAAATGGCACACCATAAATGCTGCATAGTTTTACAGAGGGTGAAGAGGGCATGCAACACCCACTATGTGTGAGGCATTCAGGAGAGGACATGCAACACCCACCATGTGGGGCATTCAGGAGAGGGCATGCAACACCCACCATGTGAAGCGTTCAAGGAAAGCCACACCAAAATGAATGGAAAATGGAGGAAAGCCCAACAGTATTGTGTGGAATCCTAAAATGCACACTTGCCATAAATGCTGCAACTTGTCCCTGGGAGGGAAAAGATACTCCACCCCTGATATAACCCTGATATAACTCTGTGCGCTTATACTCCCCTCTACACCTTCGGGTTGCGGTCATCTACCGCCCCCCGGGTTCCCTCTCCTCTTTCCTCCCGGACTTTGAATCCTGGCTCACCTTCTTCCTCTCCGATGATATCCCCACTCTTATCCTTGGTGATTTCAACATTCACGTTGACACGCCCTCCGCCCCCTCTGTTTCCCGCTTTCTCTCTCTCGCTTCCTCCTTTAATCTCCGACTCTGGACCGACTCCCCCACTCATACTGACGGCCATTCCCTCGACCTCGTCTTCACTCGAAACTGTTCTCTAACTGACCTCTCCTTTGACCCCTTCCCTAGTTCTGATCACTTCCTCGGCTCCTTCAGCCTTTCCCACCGACCCCCCTCCGCCTCCCCCTCTATGCGCCCCTTCCGCAATATGCAGGCCCTTACTCCCTCGGAGTTTGCCGCACATCTTTCCCCCCTTCTCCCCCCCGTTTTCGCCTCCTCCTCCCCTGACTCTGCTGTCTCTGCTCTCAACGCTTCTCTCTCCTCGACCCTTGACTCTCTTGCCCCCCCCTCTGCTCGCCCCGTCCGCCCCCTCGACCCCCGCCCCTGGCTTACCCCTGCCATCCGCTACCTCCGCTCCTGCGCCCGGGCTGCCGAACGCCTCTGGCGCAAATCCCGCTCCCTCCCTGACTTCCTCCATTACAAATTCTCCCTCTCCTCCCTCTCCTCGGCTATCTCCCTAGCTAGGCATCGCTATTATGCCTCTAGGATCGAATCTTTCTCCCGCGACCCTCGCCGCCTTTTCTCTACTTTCGACTCCCTTCTCAAACCCCCCTGCCCTCCTCCGCCCTCTTCCCTTGCTGCTCAGGATCTTGCGTCGTTCTTCACCTCCAAGATTGACAAGATCCGTCGGGATATTGCCTCCCTCCGCCCCCCGCCCCCCTCCCTCCTCGCATCCTTCCCTCCTGCCTCTCTCCAGGAAATCTCTGCTCTTCTCTCTTCATCCAACCCCTCCACCTGCCCCCTTGACCCGATCCCCTCCCGCCTCCTGACCTCTATTGCTCCCACTGTCGCTCCCCCCCTTCTGCATGTTGTCAATCTCTCCCTTTCCACAGGCTCCTTCCCCTCTGCCTTCAAACATGCCACTGTCTCCCCCATCCTCAAAAAGCCTACCCTGGACCCTTTCGATCCCTCTAGTTACCGGCCGGTCTCCCTCCTTCCCTTTGCTTCGAAGCTCCTGGAACGTGTCGTCTACTCCCGCTGCCTGAACCTCCTCTCTGCCAACTCCTCCCTGGACCCTCTCCAGTCCGGCTTCCGCCCCCTCCACTCTACTGAAACTGCCCTGGCCAAGATCACCAATGATCTACTTGTCGCTAAATCGAAGCGCCACTACTCCGTTCTTGTCCTCCTTGACCTCTCTGCTGCCTTTGACACTGTCGACCACTCGCTCCTCTTGGACTCGCTTTACTCTTTGGGCTTCCGTGGCTCTGTCTTTGACTGGTTCTCCTCCTACCTCTCTGACCGCTCCTTTAATGTCTCCCTCCCCGAGTCGACCTCCCCCTCCCTTCCCCTCTCGGTTGGGGTTCCCCAAGGTTCTGTCCTTGGCCCTCTCCTCTTCTCTATCTACACCCGGTCCCTTGGTGAAATTATTGCCTCCCACGGGTTCCAATACCATCTCTATGCTGATGACACCCAACTCTATCTCTCTACCCCCTCTCTCTCCTCCTCTGTCCGCTCACGCCTCGTCGACTGCCTCTCTGATATCTCCGCCTGGATGTCCCGACGCCAACTCAAACTGAACATGGCCAAGACTGAACTCCTCATTTTTCCTCCATCCCCCTCCTCTCCCTCTGACCTGACCGTCTGCATTGATGGGGTCACCATCCGTCCTGTTCTCCGTGCCCGCAGCTTGGGCTTCATTTTTGACACGCACCTCTCCTTTAAACCTTACATTGACTCTGTGGCCAAATCCTGCCGATTCGCTCTCCTCAACATTGCCCGCATTCGCCCCTTTCTATCTGTCTCCTCGGCCAAAATCCTTGTTCATGCCATGGTTATCTCTCGCCTCGACTACTGCAACCTCCTCCTTGCTGGCCTCCCTCGCTCCCACCTGTCCCCCCTTGTGGCGATCCAAAACTCTGCCGCCAAGGTCATTCACTCTGCCCGTCGCTTCGACCATGTGACGCCTCTCCTCCTCTCCCTTCACTGGCTCCCCCTTCCTGAACGTATCCTGTTCAAACTCCTGGTTTTCACGTTCAAATCGCTCCATGACCAAGCTCCCCCTTACCTCTCGGACCTAATCGCCCTACGCGCTCCTGCGCGCGCTCTCCGCTCTTCCGCTGTCCCCTCCCTCGCTCTCCCTCGCTTCTCCTGCTCGCCCAACCGCCTTCGTCCCTTCTCCCTCGCTGCCCCGCATGCCTGGAACTCCCTCCCTGCCGACGTCCGCCTCGCCTCCTCCCTCCGCTCCTTCAAATCCCTCCTCAAGACCCACCTTTTCCATGCTGCCTTTCCCAATGCCCTCTAGTCTTTCCCCTTGCTCTTACTGTCAGCCCTCCTCTGCTGACTGCTGCTACCGACCACCTTGTAACCAAGCCAAGTACACGCACCTGAGACTTCGCATCCGCCTGAATGTTTGTTTGTCTTCTCCCATGTCTCTCCCGCTGTCCCCTCTCCTTGTCTCCCCCTCCTTGTCTTTTAGATTGTAAGCCACAGGTAGGGACCGCAGCTGATTATATGTTCTGTACAGCGCCAGGTTGTTACTGGCGCTTTATAAATGTTTAATAATAATAATAATAATAATAATAATAATAATTTCAGCCCTTCCTGCAAGCTGAAAACTCCCAGACCAGAACACTGTGTACAAGTGACATAGAGATTTGCATTTTCATGAATCACTAAGATCCCAAGTTCAAACTTTAAAGTCGAGTGGGGGGCAAAATTCAAAGTGTCTAATGTGGCTATTTTCTTGTTCAAAAACATTAAAACCACACAAGGCTGGCTGCGTGCAAAACTAGCAAGTATTTTTAAAGTGTCCTTAATCATCAAATAAATTATTTGGAAAAGCTATATTTTGTCTGATTTTTCCCACAACAAGCCATAAGGAAGACCTGGCAGCTGCAAATTGTGCATGCAGAGTTTGTCAGCATGCCCCCGTCCCCCCACACACACACCTAGAAGTGTGGTGCTAAGTGATTCAGGAGGTGCCCCTGACCCAGCCGTGCAGTGGTATAATTATTGCTGGACTGGGGAGTCGAGTGGGTTCTCTCTGTTTACACTGCTTGGGTGGGGGAGTCCTTGGGAGCGGGAGGGGCATTGCCCCTAGTTGCCAAATATGCTGATCATGCCTGGGATTGAATGAGAAGCAAAACTTTTTTACTTGCCTGCAATTTTGCCATATTGGGAACTGGGGTCAATTACTCAACTGTTTTCTGATATCAATGTGATTTCTCTGTTCTTGCAAAACTGAGAAATGCTGTTCTGATTTATCAACTTTCCATTTACCATTTGAAACATACCATGTACCATTCATTTAACATTTAACGCATTTGCAAGGGTACTGTATTACTTCAAGACTTGTTGTTTCCACATTTCTGAGCCAATAACAGTGCGAATAACCAACCTCTTAACCTCTGCCCAGTGCCCCTTAAGATCAACTCCAATTCCTCCAATTAGAATTGTTGTTCTATGTAATTCCCTTTGTTTTGACCAATCTGCAACTGTGTAATAGATTCCTCTTTAAAACTTCAATCCAGTTGAAAATTGGTCAAAGCAAAAGGAAAAACATAGGGAAAAAAAATCTGATTGGAGGCACTGGAGTGAAGGTTAACGAACACTGGTGGGAGGTGAAGGAATAGGCTGTATGCACAGTGATTGGTTCAGAGAGGTGGAAACAATAAACCCAGAAAAATACCCTCAGCAATGTGGTAAGTGATAAATAAATGGTACACAGTACGTGGTAAACGGTAAACAGAAGTCGGTAAACAGGATTCTGGTAAGTAAATTATTAGCAACTCAAGAATCAAAATCTCATTCAAAACATTATCAAATACCAAGAAGCTCTCAATTCAGTGAAGACGGTACCGAGAACCAGGATTTCAATGAAATATCCTGTTTTGGTGAAATCTCATTTTAATCTAGGAAAGATCTTAAAATATCACCTGGTCCATTCCCGCATCCTTCAGTCTCACAAACTGTATCTATAGGTGGCTGGTAACTGTTGATATTGGGTGGGACACAGGAGTTGGGGGGCTGGACAGGGAACTGTGCCAGCAGCAAGGGGGACAAGGAACAATGCTCAAGGGAAAAGTGCTCTATGGAGCAGGCCAAGAGCACACCCCCCCTTTTGTCCCGAAATCTGTTGGAAAAGCCGTCTCTTCAGTCTCCTGGGTAATTTTATTTATTTATTTATTTATATAACATTTGTATCCCGCCCCTCCTGCCCACAGGGCAGCCCAGGGGGCAAACAACAATGTTGTCCCTTGCCTCCTGGCGCCATGAGGAGAGAGTAGGAGGCGGTGGCATGGACATGTATTTACCTGGGTGGTACCCTTCTCCTAAGGTGTGTCTCACCTGCCCTATTAGCCAGGTGTCCCCTCTCTTGCAACTGGGGAGGTGCCACCCCCCGCCCCTTCCATGCCACATGAATCTGGTTCAGGGGCAGCTGGACACAAATTTTCCCTCCGCTGAAGGTGAGTGCATTCTTTTTTCTACTTAGGAAATTCTTCCTAACATTTAGCCTAGATCTTGTCTCCTTCAGTTTAAGCCCATTAACTCTAGTTCTAGCTAAACTGGTACACTTAGTAGCTTTACTTAAGTGGTGCATAGATCTTACCTCAAGCTTCAATTTTATACCTCAGAATAGATCCCTTGACCTGATATGAAATCAGCCCACTGTTATCCACTACAATTTGTCAAATGGTCATGTACAAAACTGATTCATTTAAAATAATAACAACAACAACTGTTCCTTTGTGTTTGTCAGTGATAAAATACGCAGTAGCCATTCTGATTATCTAAACTGCACATTATGTGTGAAATTTGCTGTGAGAATACAATCATTAAAGGCACCGAGTGTATTAAAATGAGCACCGTGGGAAGGTGGTCCATGACTGCTGAGTGGCACGGCTCTGGCGCACCCACACAGAACATGTGCACAGGGAGTGCTTCAAATTAGTGGATCCCAGCATGGCTGCCCCGTCCACCCTGGCCTGCATGGGGCACTCTGGACTTTTCAGGAGTACTTCCTGCATGACCATGAGTGACTGCTGTGTGGGTCACGGGAGCACACCTTCCCATGCACCACTGTCACACAGGCAGTTGGATGTGTGGATGGGGGTGGGGGCATGCATGAACACGTCTAATTTAACAACAGCCACAGTCAACTCCTTCATTAGGGGCTGGGAACAATTTAATTGTGATATATTTGTTAGTGGATTTACATTAACAATGTTGTTTGTGATCTAATTGATTGTACAGGCAAACCACCCCTTTTTTGTGTGAGTAAATATGTAGTAAATTTTAAAAAGAGAGAGAAGGAAACATCTGCTTAATGAACAGTAAACTAAGGTGACATGTGTTGCTCACACGCATGATATGATACACACGTCTGTGCTGTATCATAGCAAGTTCTGCATTTCTCAAAGTAAGCTAAGTAGGCTTTAGCTGGGTTAGCACTAGGATTTAAGATTTATAGGGAATAGAAGTTTATCCAGTATGGTGCTCTAGGTTCAGGAAGGGTGCTTTTTCTTAGAGATGGCACAGAATCAATGGACATTTTTACAAACACCTTAAAGTTCCAGATTTTTCAATCTTATGGATTTATAAGTTTAGTCCACAAGTAAGTTCTGAATTCATTTTTCACACACACGCACTGCCTGTTTCTTCAAACAAACACCGATCTGAGGCAGCCTCAAGTAGCCACAGCTGTAGATGTGACAGGCTGCCATGGATACCAAGTGACCACAGCTGCCTGGAGTAAAGCAGTTTACCAGGAGAACTTTTTACACACAAAAGTTCTGGGAGAAGTTCTATGCAGAAGTTCAAAGATCCTGATGTTTAAGATCTGGGTTTGTGATTTAGACACACAGAAAGTTCAGGATGTAACAGCAAACATCCAGGAGAAATGTGTGTGTAAAAACACCCAATGACTTAGCAAATTAGGGTTACCATCCCTCCACATTTAATCCACTAGGGCCATATCACAAAAGGGTGGGGGATAAAGTGGCTGCATTCAAACAAAACTTTTTTCCTAGCTCTTTAATTACCTGTGTGGGAGAGCTGATGCACTTTACCAGTCTTAATCACCCTTCAAACATGATGATAAATCTCCCTCCCCCACATTAAATCCTGCCATGCATTGCCCCATATGAGCTGCTAATGAGAGGTGCTTTCCATGTCTCCTGGTGCCCAATATATTATCAACGATGTGCGGGAGGGACTTAAGATCGTTCACACATTATGAGTAATGCACTTGAGCAACTTATCTCCATTGTTAACCCTTGTTTTCATCTTGAAAGATGCGGGTGATTAACACCCTGCTTGAGCAACACCTTGGCAGCTAATTACTTTACACAAGCAATACAAATGTGAGGGAAGCAGTTTAACTCAGGAGAAAAGGCTCGTTTGAATGCAGTCAAAGGCCGTTTTCATACTGGCAGCCCTACTCACTGCTGGGTGTTCCGGAGCTCACCCATGGGGCCATTGGGAAAGCTGAAGGAGGCCCCGTGGGTGGAGGTGGGTGGGTGTCCATGTGTAAAAGGACAACCACCCACCTCCACCACTGCACAAGCACACCTATCACCCCACCCACCCCTGTCTGTATGAAAATGGGAAGAGTCTCCCCTGTCATTTTTATAATGGAGCCCCACCCCTGGCGAGAACCATAAGATTACAAAACTTCAAGTGCAGTGTGGGGATGTCAGAAAAGGGTGGGCGGTTCTCTTTTCGTGCCGCCCCCTACAGAGAATCATGAAGCTCTGATGAGGGTGTGGCTACACTGGAAAGAGGAGGAAGAAGTCTCTTACTGAACTCCTTTTCAGGTCAACCCTTCTAGGAAGGTGGCAGCCCTGAGGAGCACTATGTTAATAATACCGATGTGGTATACTAGGTTAAAAACCTCCGCTTACTACCGGTCCATCCAGATGATGTCGAGCTACCGGTCTTTCAGGAGGTTTTTACTTTGACAAAGGCATACTTATGGGGTGTTCTATCTCCTGCTCAGCCTTCGAACGCTTTAGCTCGCTTTTCGACTGGTTGGTCTGCCATCAGGCTCAGTCCAGGTATGTCATTCATTATATTGATGACTTCCTGTTTTGGGGCCGGGTGGCCACAGGTGACTGTGACAGGCTACTCCAAACATTCCAGGCTATAGCCGACAAACTTGGAGTCCCCCTCGCACCCAAAAAAACAGTAGGACCGGTCACCATTCTTACCTTTCTTGGGATAGAACTAAACACAGTTAAAGAGGAGTCACGTCTCCCCAAAGAGAAGCTAGTGCCCCTCCTCGGGGCCTAACTCATGCCTAACTCATGCCAAAGTCATGGTGCGACAACTCCAGGGCCTTGTGGGTAGCCTGAACTTTGCCTGCTGAGTGGCGGTGCCGGGCTCGGCCTTCCTGTCCTGGTTCTATGCCAAGATACTGGGCAACCTGCTTCCTCACTACAATGTTCGGGTGACGGGCAGCAGAGATGAAAGAAGATCTCCTGATCTGGTGCCGATTCTTGTCCTCCTTCAGTGGGGTTAGCCTCTGGAGGCTGAAATTACTGCTGGAGAATGAGCTGCAGGTCCAGTCCGACACAGTCAGGTCTCTGGGTTTTGACCTTTATTTCAGGGGGAAGTGGTGCGCTGCTCCATGGCCCCTATCATGGTTCGAGTCAGGAGTGATCCAAGACCTCACTTTCCTTGAGCTCTACCCTATTGTGCTTGCAGTGCATCTGTGGCCCGGGGAATTTGCCAACAGAGCTGTCCTGTTCTGGTGCAACAATCTAGCGGTGGTCCACATCCTCAACAACCTGTCATCCAAATCCAAAAGGGTAATGGGATTGGTCAGGACATTTGTGCTACAGTGCCTAAATAATAACATTTTGTTTACATCCAAGCACGTCCCGGGTGTAAACAACTGCATAGCCTATGCACTCTCCTGCCACCAGATGAGCATTTCCACCAACTGGCACCAGAAGCCAGTGAGGAGCCTGAGGTCATGCCATCCCACATGTGGAGCATTGGACAGTAGGACTGTATGAGGCAGTGAAAGGTGCCCTAGCATCACCACCAGGAAGTCATACCTTTGGGCATTCTCCCAGTTTCATCAATTCAGAGCTGGAAAGGGTTGGGGCCTGGGCTTTCATATCACAGAATCACAAGTATTGCAGTTCACCATGTCACTGCACATGAGCAGTCTTGCATCAGCCACCATAGCGGGCAAACTAGCAGTGGTCTTGTTCATCAGTAAATTAGCAGGCCACACGCCCCCAGAGCAAGGTTTCTTCTCCAGTAAATTAATAGAATTCTGGGCGCAACAGCAGGGCCCCAGGGCAGACAGCAGATTGCCCATCACCCCAGAGATCCTCTCGGCCTTGTCAGTCTCTTTTCCCCAGATTTGTTTCATTGGGTTCGAGACCACCCTATTTTTTGCTGCCTTCAAGATGGCCTTCTTCTGAGCCTTCCGAGTCAGCAAATTGACGGCAGTGACTAAGTGGTACCCAGCTGTAAAGGTGCTTAGCGATATGGACATCTCTGTTCAGGGCCACACCCTCCACGCCCTCCTGAGAAGCTCCAAGAATGATCAGAGATCTAGGGGCCACACGATAACACTCCACCGGGCTAGCTCACCTGAGCTGTGCCCGGTGGAGGCAACACTACAATTCATGACCATCCGCCCCAAGCTTACCGGTCCTTTTCTCATGCACAAAGACGGCGCACCCTTGACCCACCATCAGTTTTCCTCTGTCCTTCATCGAAACCTAATCAAAATGCATCAGCCGGCCCACCGTTTTGGTTCCCACTCTTTTCGCATAGGTGCCGCGAGCTTCGCTGCAGCTCTTGGCCTGCCAGACGACAAGATCCGGGAGATAGGGAGATGGAGATCCATTGCATTCCAAACCTATGTATGTAGCCTGCCACAATAGGTCCCCAGTATTAATTAGATCTTTTTATCAACAGGACCAGGAATGGGGGACCAGCGCAAGTTGATCTCGATAGCTGGCCACAGTATTGTTTACTGGGCAGGTAAAGCCCCTGGCCAATCCCACTGGGGATCTCAGCTGGGACTCAGTGACAAGACCGAGGTAGTCTGGAAGGCCAGAAGCGGCGTGAGATGGGAACAGCTGATACCGCTGATCCACGGCGCTTCCAAGGGGCGGCACCCCACATTTTGATAGTCCACCCGGGGTAGAACAATCTACCCAAGTCAACTGGGCTCGAACTAGTAGTTAGGATTAAGAGGGACTGGGTAGAGGCCCACAGGCTACTCCCTACCACCAAGCTAGTGTGGTCTCACATGATAGAGATGATCAGGTGGGCTAACGTTATCTGCCCAGGAAGAGTAGATAGGATATGCAACAAAAAATTAATAAGGAAGTGGAAAAATTGGTCCTAGCCCATGGCGGGGACATCATTGTGCACAGAGGAATTTGCTTCTCACTGCCTGAAGTGTACTGGGAAGAGGTGTCCACCTCTCCGATGAGGGCATCCAGATGTACCTATCGGCCATAAAGGAGAAGCTGCTAGAGTTTATCTGAGGTGTGTGTGTGTGAGTGTGTGTGTGTGTGTGTGAAACTAGCCAAGCATCTGCTGACAGTTTGCTGTGGCAGGGGTCTGGAGTATTAATAATTAATAAGTAACAGTAGAGTTAGCTGTTTGTTAAGTCATCTCCTTATGAGATGGGGCCATGGGCGAAGCTAGAGCAGGGATGGCCAGCTTCCAACCCAGGCCCAGAAGGGAGGGGCCAGCTATACACCGGAGGACAGGGGCGGTTCCCATGGCAGCTGCCACCTCCCTCCTACTTCAGTCACAAAGGGTTTTGTACCTCCCCGACCAGCTGGGTGGCTGGAGTGAGAGTGACCTAGCAGCAGTTAGAAGTCATGCAGTACCGAGGGACATCAGGCCGCCCAAGTTTAGATGTTACAGTTAGATGTTATAAAGCAGTTAAAATATAGTCTAGACTGGACCCAGGAAGGAGGATGTCCCCTCCCCTGACGTTAACAATGGTCAATAAAAGTGCAGCCTTTAAATCCCAACATGTGTTATTGTCTTCTTCCTGGGGGTGCTGGGGCAAGTACTATTTTGTGCTCTACCAGAATTAACATGGTATCAAATGGTGAATAAAGAAGTAAACAAGTTAACAAACTAAATTTGTTAACCAAACAAAAATAACTCAACAAATATTTGGTTTTGTAAATGGAGTGGGAAACAAAATATCACTTCCTATTCACTTTGATAAAATGGGAATGAATTACCGAATTCAATGACTTCAGTATTCATTCTAAATATTTGTTTCAGTGCTCTATAGACATCCATATTGTGAAGTGTTGCTATGCACTCTCAGATAGCAGCATCTCTGGTGTCTGCACAAAATGTACCTCTGGAAGGTTTTGTAACACCAGCAAGCAAAGTCTGAAGAATCTTTCAGAGATATATAGAGATCACTGTCATTCAGGCTGGAAATGCTTCCATTGCAATAAAAAGCAAGTTCATTGAGGCAAGGATGTTATTATATTATTATTAATTATTATTAATTATTATTAGTGTTAATGACAGGGAGGAAAGACTTGCTCCACATTTATGGTGCCCTGATATTTCCAGTGACATATAATGGTAAACTGTGAAAGTACTTAAAGAATTTTAAATAGTTGTATCTGAGACACTGTTGTATCTGGTGCAGGTCAGGGAATGAGATTTTCAAACACCCCCAAAATAATAATAAATGCAATAATAAATAATAAATGAAATTTCAAACACACCCAAAAATAATAATAAATGAAATGGGGACACTCCATGAAACTAACAGGTAGCATATTTAAAACAAATAATATAATAAATATTTAGTTAATGTTTGTTTAACCGTTGTTTTTGACAAACAAAATGTAAACTTGACAAATAAACACACATTTTGACAAAACAAAATTAGTACCAACATAGTTTGTACAAAGTCCTATGATCTATCGTTTATAACAAACAAACATCCCCCCATACAAATATACTTCCCTATCTCTTCTACGGAGCTTAAGCATGGGAGGCTTTTGACCCCTGGAAGACATTATTTTGTCAATTTTCTAAAATGACATATCCATTTTCCATTACCTAACAAAATATACTAAACATAATAATATATTAAAACAAATAAAAGAAAGTATTTTTTCACTCAATTCACAATTAAGTTGTGGAAATTGTTGCCAGAAGATGTAGTCAAGGCCAGTACTATAGTTTGGTTTAAGAAAGGGTTGGCAAAGTTTCTGGAGGATAGGTCCATTATCTGCTATTAGCCAAGTACATTTGGAGAGTGTAACCTCTTACTGTCGGAAGCAGGGAGTGAACAATAGGGAATGGATCACCCCATTGTGACCTGTTGAGTACTTCTTCCAAGTGACCGAGATTGGCCAAAGTTGGAGACAGGTGCTGGGCTCGATGGACCATTGGTCTGATCCAGTATGAAACTACTTATGTTCTTATGTATATTTTTGAAATTTTTGTCAAAGTGAAAAACTAGAACTTTCATTTTCAGTGTACATACATGCAAATCTGAACATAATTTTTCACATGCACCTTATATTCGTGCCCATAAAAATGTAGTTAAAGGCAACTATATTTTCCATATTTCACTCTATGTATAATAGTGCATAATGACTTATGTTCTCTTGGATTATATTTTTCATGCATACACACACAAGATGCATAGGGATGGGCGAACACAGTTCGGAAGTTCAGAGTTTGGACCGGACTCGAATAGTTCAGTCGACCGAACCGAACGTGCAAACCGAACTCAAATTTGAACGTTCAGTTCAGATGCGTTTGGTGAGTTTGGAATTGAATTTCCATTGGTTTCAATGGAAAACACATTATTGGCTGTAATGTTTATATTTTGTAAGCTATGTGGCTGAAATTAGGCGTGCCTATACCTCCAATAGAAAGCATTATATGTACCATATTTCAAAACGATCAGATAAAGGAATCTGATTCTAGAAGCAGTTTAATTATTGTTTTTTGCAATATTCTACATATACATTCTTAGCTGTAACCTCTTTGCCTCACATCTAATGTATGTGAAACTTTTTCGGTTTATACCCCTTCCCATATTTACTATCTCCGCTGGGAGATGGACGCAGGATGTTTGACCTTTGTGATCCTGCTAGATCTCTCGGCCGCTTTTGATACCGTGGACCACGGGCTGCTGTTGAGATGGCTGCGAGACTTGGGGGGTCTGGACGGGACTGTCTTTGGATGGTTCCGCTCATTCCTCTTGGGTAGAAGCCAGCAGGTGCTGCTGGGGTCTGAAACATCTAGCCCCCGGGCTTTGACTTGCAGCATTCCGCAGGGTTCCATTCTGTCTCCACTGTTGTTCAATGTGTATATGCACCCCCTGGGGGAAGAGGGTTCGGGGTGCGATGTCACCAATATGCTGATGATACTCAGCTGTACCTCTCGTTTTCAACTGACCCAGGTCCTGCTGTCTCGTTACTTTCCCAATGCTTGGAGGTCATGGCGGATTGGATGCAGCAGAGTAGACTGCAGCTCAATCCAGATAAGATGGAGGTGATGGTGGTGGGAAGGGCGGGGGAGGTGCTGTCCCTCCAGATGGGGGGGTTCGGCCGCCTGTTGCTCTTCAGGTTCGGAGTCTGGGGGTGGTTTGGGATTCGGGCCGCTGTCTGGATCGGCAGGTGGAGGCGGTGGCTAAAGCCGCCTTTCACCAGCTGTATCTGGTACGGGGGCTTCGACCTTACCTCTCCGGGCCTGATCTGGCCACTCTCGTCCATGCCTTCATCACCTCGAGGCTAGACTACTGCAATGCGCTTTACGTGGGGGTTCCTTTGTTTCTGGTTCGGAGGCTGCAGCTAGTGCAGAATGTGGTGGCCCATCTCCTGATGGGGACGGGGCAGCGTGAGCACATAACACCGGTGCTGAGTACTGAGTCAGATTCAAGGTGTTAGTATTGATTTACAAAGCCCTGCACGGCCTGGGCCCCTCATATCTCGGGGACCGCCTTGCCCTCTGCGCCTCAGAGCGATCCCTTCAGTCCACCGGGGGCGCCTTTCTGGAGGTCCCCCGTGTAAAACTGGGGGCCGCAATGGAGAGGGCATTCTCGGTGGCTGGGCCGCGGTTGTGGAACTCCCTCCCGGAGGAGGCTCGCCTGGTCCCAGGCCTGTTGACCTTTCGATGCATTTGTAAGACTTGGCTGATCACCCAGACCTTCGTAGGGGTGGGGGGGTGGGTGGGCTAATTTTTGTGGGGGGTGTTTTAAATTTGTTTTAATTATTATATTGTAGATTTTGTTTTATGTTTAAAAATTGTTTTTAGACTTTGTTGGAAGCCACCCTGAAATGCCGTAGGCATGGAGGGCGGCATATAAATATAAATAAATAAATAAATAATAATATACAACTGGTTTCTTGAACTACAATTCCAGTGATGCACCTTGGTATGCAGAACTCAGAAAAATGGCTTCCGTTCAAAAATAACTTAAGCAAAAATGAAAAAGAAGAAAATACAGAAAGATAAATTAGTCTCATGAAAAAATTAGATTAATTTGAAAGTATATTTTCCAAATGGAAAAAAAAATTACAAATATTTCCAGTTCAGGTCTATTAAAATCTAGAGGAAATCTTCCCATATTTTAAATCAATGGGAAATGCAGGTTTTTTATTCTAATCAAAATACTCTTCTCTTTCATCCACGGAAGCTTAGACACCAACCCAGAATAAACCCTTGCAAGGCTCCTAGGCATGTTGCTAAGGTCATATTTGCTCTCCCTTCACTCAGTTTTACTTGTTTCATCTTTATTTGTCAACATGCTGCACAGTTATTCTCTCTATGGCCCTTTTCAAGTGGATTCCCACCCACCCCCTGCTCACACACACATACGGGTGGAGGTGGCATTTGTTTGAATGCCGCAGCAGGTGCCAGCTGGGTGGGTGAGTGTCTGTGACAACACAGCAGCTGGTGGGTGGGGGTGCATGCACACTTCTGCGCTCCACCCACCACCCACGCATGGAGCAACGGGCACCAATGGTGGATGTCCGTGTGTGGAGGTGGGTGGGGGTCCGTGGGAATGCACCTCCACACACCGCCCACCTGCCGTGCCACCCACCCATCCCCCCACGCACCCATTAGAAACGGGCCTACGTTTATCTATCAGATACTACAGAGCTTTGGAAAATATACTTTTTGTCAAAATTCTCTCTTCCAACTCTGGCGAACATTTCTATTTTCACTCCAATGCCTTCATGTCTGTGTTCTATAGTATATCTTCACCCAGAAGAACTTTATTCTTGCTGTCTTTTGCTTGTGAATTTCCTCTTTTGTAGCTGCTCTCCTGAAATGACCTACTCCTGCTTCATTATCTGTTTATTGTCTTGGGTGGTGCCCAGGCAGAGTTATCAGAGGAAGTATGAACGCACTTCAGCAGCAGTGGAGACCTACCTGGAGGAGAAGCCATGCATCTAACCCAGAAGCAATTCCCTGGCCTACTGGGACGGCAAGACCAACATATGACTGGCCCTGTCCAAAGTGACCAAGGGTCTCTTGTCCTGCCCACCAACCAGTGTCCCCAGAGAGAGGGTGTTCTCAGTACATTATTGCGTTTTCAGCTCATCCAGACTGCGGTCACTGAGGGTCATTATGTTCATCAAGAGTATAACCTCAGACATTGTTTCTGTAGTCTGGATGAAATAGAGACAGTCGAACATTTATTGATGAGATGCCCTTATTATGAGAGCCTTAGGACCGTTTGGCTCATGCCTCTGATTAATGATGAGGTGGGTAGTGGTGTAGGAAATTATTATTGTTTCTTCCTCTCTTGATCTAGTACAGAGGAGATGCTCGCTATTGCGACTTTTCTCTGGTTAGCATTAAAACAGAGGGAGGAAATTAACTCTAAACTTGGGACCCTATGGGAATAGGAGATGATTTAAGCAGTATGTCTCTGCTCAAAGCCTCTGTAATAATTTAGAATTCTGAGCTGGATGGTTACGTTTTATGTATTGGAAGATCAGGAATCGTGTGGAATTATATTTTATTTGTAAGTCAACGAGATAATAATTTGACAAACTGCTTGTTTTATTATTTTATTATTTATTATTAACTGTATTTTTGTGAATTGTTCTCTTGGATGTCCTTGTCGTTATTTGTTGGTTAGGTCATTTTAATTTTACTGTATGTGGGCTATGGTGAAAGCTAAAAGCCGTCAATAAATTATTACTACTACTACTACTACTCTTGTCCTATCCATCAACCAGTGTCCCCAGCGAACGGGTGTTTTCCATGGTGGGGGACATTTGTTTCCCGCACCGCCTGAGACTGGTGGCCATGTTCGTGGAGCAGTTGCAGCTGAAAGTGAACCTTCTGCTAATGGGATTCCCCGAGCTGTCCCTGGACATGGATTGATGGTACTGTGGTACATGCCATGTCATGCCAGGGGCAGTCTTAGGACGGGGCTTCTCCTCAATCTGGGCTGCTGCTGCTGTGCTGAGATGCTGTCCCTCCCTCCCAATGCCTGGCATCTGCCCTGCTTCTCTCTCTCTTTCACTAGGCTAAAGGTCATGGCTTGTACTAGCTTAAAAGTCATGACATATGTATCAGGAATGGGCTTTCCTAAGGTTAGTCCTGGCAGGATCAGGGTCCCTACAAGAGCTCTCTCTCTCTCTCTTGCTCTCTCTCTCTCTCACTAGATGGCCTCGGCTAGCTTTTCTGACTGACCTCATGACTCAGGGTGGCATTGGGAAACTATGAGCCTGCTAGCCGGCCTCTAGGTACACGATCTCGGTCCGCCTATGTGATTGGCTCTCTATCACGTGCTGCACAGTCTTTGCCAGCCTATCTGAGTGCCCTGCCAAGGTCGAAGCATGCCTTCCCTACTGCCTCTCATGCCACACTGCCTGTCTGCCCGCCCAGGTTGCCAAGCTTTAACCTTGCCTCAGTCTACCTGACTCTCATGCCACGCTGCCTGTCTGCCTGTCCACCTGGGTGTCCTAGATAAAAGCCTGGCTCAGTCTGCCTTCCCATGCTCATGCCACGCTACCTGTCTGCCCGCCCAGGTTGCCAAGCTTGAACACTGCCTCAGCCTGCCTTCTGCTCATGACAAAGTGCCTGTCTGCCTGCCCTGGCAACCCTTGGTCATATACCACTGCTGCTGTATGCTGGTCCATGGGTGCTCTGCCCTGACAAATTCAAATGTGCCCATGCAATCCTGCTGCTGCCGTCTGCTTCTGTATGGGAGCTCTTCCCTTGCAAATCCTACCATCCTGGCTCCATGGTTGCTGTGCACAGGCAAATCCTGCTGCTGTCATCTCTGCTGTTCTATGGGTTCTGTGCCCGGTCAATCCAATGTTTGATGCTGCTGCCAATGCTACCTCTGCTGTCTGTGCCACGGGTTCTGTACCCAGGTAATCCAATGTCCGCTGCTTCTGCCAATGCCACCTCTGCTGTCTGTGCCACGGGTTCTGTGCCCGGGTAATCTAATGTCCTCTGCTGCTGCCAAAGCCACCTCTGCTGTTAGTGCCATGGTTTCTGTGCCCAGGCAATCCAATGTCTGCTGCTGGTGGTGGTAATGCACGTCAGACATTTGCTCCTCAATCTTGTAGATGGATATAGCTGAGAAGAGTGTGCTGGCAGCCAGGGGCTGGGTGAACATGAGAATCACCACCGGGAAAGGCTTGCCCAATTCGCAATAGAGTTTCTTTAGTTCGGTGGAGTACGACGACCCAAGCCTGCAGCGGCCAGACAAGCAAGGGTGCCAGCCAGCAAGCCCTGGCCAGGCCTCTGCTGCTGTTCCATCAATGCCAGCCAGCCTGCAACAACTGGCAGAGCAGGGGTGCCAAGTGCAGTTACTGTGCCCTGGCAATCCAATGTCTGCTGTTGCTGGTACTGCACGTGAGACATTTGCTCCTCAATCTTGTAGACAGCCATAGCTCAGAAGAGAGCATGGGTAGCCTGGGGCTGGGTGGACAATGGAGTGGAATGGGAGATCCTGGCTCACACTGTCTTCATGCTGAGGCCGTTCCTGGCCATGACAGGCGTTCACCTATCTCTTAGGACCAACTGACCCATGTTCAACGGCTGTTCACATGGAATGCTTCTCCACTTCGGCCTTCAAAGTTATCCCATCACTTCAGCCCCAGGACCCACCATCAGGGTTCAGGGGCCTATGTTCCAGGCAGGGAGGGCTGTCCATCCACGTCATCCAGAAGCGGCCACTCTAGTCCCAGGACCCACCCTCAGGGTTCTGGGGCTGTCATTCTGCTCACAAGGAGCTTTCATTCCACTGAATCAAGAAACAGCCAGTCACTCCATCCCCAGGTCCCACCCTCAGGGTTCTGGGGCCTATGTTCCAAGCAGGGAAGAGGCCTGGCCAGGGCTTGGTGGCTGACATGGCACCCATATGGGTCTGGACATTGCAGGATGGCATACTACTCACCAGATCTCAACCAACACTTCTGCAAATTGGTCAAGTAGCCTTGCCCGGTGGTGATTCATGTGGCCAGCCAGCCTGCCAACCACTGTCTGCTGTGATGGCGACTAGAAATGGAGAACTCAGCCAGCACAGAGCGAACAGAACTGGTGGAGGACTGCTGCTGCTGCTACTGCTGCTGCTGCTACTGCTGCTGCTGCTGCTGGGTCTCTGACAGCCTGCCATTCCACAACGGGCACCCCTAGGGGCCAAGCACCGAGCCTGCCTGCCCGGGCAACCTAGGGTGCCAAACATCAAGGCTTCCCAGTCTCTGCTGCTGCTACTCCTGCTGCTGGGTCTCTGACATCCTGCCATGCCACCACGGGCACCCCTGGGGGGTCCCTGGAGCTCCCCAAGCTTTGCGGTGGGTCCAAACTCCACCAAACATTCAACCAAACCGAACACAACCAAACCAAACGACCAAACTCGAACTTGGCTTTTGAACCGAACGACCAAACTCGAACTTGGTTTTCCGACCGAACAGCCGAACCCCATTCTGTTCGCACATCTCTATTGGTGTGCTGACTTTCAAGTGACTCCCTATAAACCTGAAGGATGTGATGGTGGTGATTCTCTCTACGTCAGGTCATTATTGAATCAATGACCCAGCATAGTTCTGAGGAGGTTCCCTGCTTCTGGAGGCCCTGTTTTCTATGGATAGGATATTTGCTGTATTCATGAACACTGACTGGCATGAAATAGAGTTGTTAACCCAAGTGTCCTCATCAGGACATCATGAACACTATGAACAGGGGACTGGCTTTGGTTCAGGAGGAGGAAACAGCTGGAACAGCAGGGCTGGAAATCTCAACAAAATGTATGTGTTCCAGCCTCCCCTCTCCCATAGATCCTGGTTGACTGCCAGCACTAGACCTCAAAGAGCAACACAACCTTCTTTCCTTCATGCCAGCCAGGCTAGCCACAGTTCCACCATATGTGCCCACCTGTTTGAGGCACAGCAGGGCCCCGGGCTGTAGCCAGCCATGGCCCCATTGCACTCGACTGCCCAGGGTCCCAGAACCAGATCAGCTAATTGTGATTTCTGAGTCGGGTGGTGGCTGAGAGTGGGAAGTGGGAAGGAACTGGGTGTGTATGGATGGACAGAGTAGGTGCTCACTGTGTCTCTGTAGCTGGGCACTGGGTACATATGAAACATTTTAAAAAAGATATTCAGGTATTTGATTTGCTATCTAGGATCCTATACCATATAATGTTTTGTTATACAACTTCTTGGGAGGAAGATTCCTTCTTGGGAGGAGGTAAAAGGGAACTGGCAAAATAGCTATAGCTATCCCTGGTCCTTGTAGGGTTGAAATGAAACAGCAATTCTATTTTTGGGGAAATTTCCCACATTTTGGGAAGATCAAATGGAACTCTGATGTGGATTTAAGCCATAACAGAATTCTGTCCAAAGTTTCCAACTGCAAGGCACTGCCATTTTGAACCTAGCACTGTGCATAAGCAAAATAGGAGCACAGTACAGGGCACTGCCATTTTTCACATGTGCAGTATTGGTGTGTATCCCATGGCATAGGCCTACCTATAACTCACTTACTTATTTTATCTAATTTTTTATTATACTTATTTACTTATTTACATATATACGCTTTCATTTATATATCCGTTTACTTATATACTTGGAAGCTAGGAAGATAGCTTTCACTAGGCTAAAGGTCATGGCTTGTACTAGGTTAAAAGTCATGACATATGTATCAAGAATGGGCTTACCTAGGGTTAGTCCTGGCAGGATCAGGGTCCCTACAAGGGCTCTCTCTCTCTCTCTCTCTCTCTCTCTCTCTCTCTCTCTGGGATAAGCTCAAATAGTATCTTATCTGAGCTTAGCTCCTACTTCTCTTGCATTCTCCTTTACTGAGCCCTCCTCGGGCTCTTCTCTCTGGGCTGGCCCCTGCCACACCCTCACACAGCTAGTGCAGGCTAAGGTGTTATCCCTAACTACCTGAAGTGCCTACAAGTCTGCTACCACTAGTGTTGTCGCAGGTGTTAGCTCTCTTCTTAAAGGCCCAGCAGGTCATGGGGACTCAGCCTTGTCACAACATGCTTTTAATAATGCAGACAACAGTAATTTAACGTGGTAGAAGAAGTCAACATAGAGTCAACTAAAGATTTAGTTTAGCTGTGGAGAAGTTGCAAAGGAAATTTATGCATAACAATGATAAAATGAGATAAAAATAAATATGCTGTTATGAAACAAGCAGGGAATTGTTGGTAAATCGGGAAGGCAACACACGAAGAGACTGTAAGATCTTCTATTTTAAGGGAACCAGTTTTGACTGCAATGATTAATAGGTCTGATGATCTGTCAGACCTCTCATTTATGTGACTGGACATAAGTTCATCAGGGAAAGCTCCAATTGGTCATCTTTATAAAGAGAGATGTTGATTTGTCAAATTTTAATTGGAAAGCATAAGCATCTTTGACGTCTCAGGGGAGTTTCAGGGGAGGTGAAGTTTAGGTCTTAAAAACCTATGTCACCTGGAAAGAGGTGCCTTTGAATACACTTGAATGCCATATTTCCTTTTCTTACTGAACCTGTACTGTCCAAACACCAAGAGAGCTCGTCTCTCTCATAACTGAAGCAAAGGAGATGTCATAATTTTTTTAATTTAAAACTTAGATTTGACAATTTCTTAGCATATGTTTACTATTTACATAATCTTGTTTTAATATACTTGCTTTAAAACTAATTCATTTGGCCATACTTAGAATAATAGGAGCCAGTCCCAAGCCCTGCAGACTAGCACGCAGAGGACACATGGTGCGCATGCACCTCCAGCAAGGGGCCTACAGCACGCGCACAAACCGCACAGATGTACTCGCACACAGCAGTGCACACGAGACTTGGGATTGATGCATTGTTTGTGGATTTTATAGGGAATAGTTGTTTTTAATAAAGAAAATTGACTAATATGCTTGAGTGGTCATTGGGCATTTTTACACACACCTCAAAGTGCTGGTCTTTCAACCTTCTGGGTTTACAAGTTCACAAGTAAGTTCCGGATGCATTCTTCACACACACACTGCCCATAGGCAGTTCCTGGATGCATTCTTCACACAAACACTGCCCTGAGGAAACCTAAAGTAGTAGGGATGGGCAAACAGATCGCGGTTTGGGTTCGACCGTTCGGTTCGGCTATGTTCAGTTCGTTCACCGGGTTCGGCCATTCGGTTCGGCCATTCGGGAAATATTTTAATATGTTTTTTGTTGTTGTTTTTTTTATGTTTTTTTGGTTTTTTATTTGGATTTATATGGTTTTTTATTTGGTTTTTTGTTTTTATATGGGTTTTTTTAATTTAAATTTTTTATCTAATATTATATATATATATATATATATATATATATATATATATACTAAATATAACTGCTATTAACTTTTATAAATGCTATGAACTAAATGGACTATCTAATAAGTACACAGGCCTACTCCTACGAACACTAAAACAAAATCACTAACGCTATCTCTATCACTAAGTTAACTCCTACAACTGTCTACTATCTATCTATCTATCTATCTATCTATCTATCTATCTATGGGATGGGGGGATCACAAACAACACAAGGAGGGATAGAAAACTGAAATGAAACTTAAATCAATCTAATAATCCTACTCTGAATGAAAAAACAGGGGAAGGGAAGGGAATCTGGGATGGAATATATGCAAGAGGGAAAGGATTCAATGGACGGGGAAGAGAGGAAGGAAGATTGAACACAGGGAACACAGGGAGGGGTAAAAACAAAAAATAACCACTAAGTCTATCTAAGCTAAGCTAAATAAATGAATGAGAATATGGGGGTAGATGGGTTGGATGGGTGAAATGGGAGGAGGATTGCAATGAACTGGGGAGCTGGGAAATGCTGGGAGAGGGAGCCTTCTGAAACACCTGCTGTTTAGGAAGAGTGACTAGCTCAGAAGGTGTTGGGAAGGGGGGAGGCATATAGTTTTGTTTCTTGCAAGCTTCTCCACCCCTGGTGCCTGGAAGTCTGCTCCTCAGCTGACTACCCCTCCCTGTCACGTTTGACCTTCCAGTGACCCTTTTTTGCTACCTGAATGTGATCTGAACTGACCGAGCTGTTCGGTCATTTCAACTTTTGGAATTGAGTTCGGTTCGGTCAGTTTGTGTTCGGATTCATGTTCGGATTCGGTCATTTGAACAGGCTGAGTTCGGGCTGAACTCTGAACTTCTGAACCACGTTCGCCCATCCCTATAAAATAGCCACAGCTGTAGACGTGAGGGGCTGCCATGGAAACCAAGTGACCACAGCTGCCTGGAGCAAAGAAGTTTACCAGGAGAATTTTTTACACACAAAAGTTCTGGGAGAAGTTCTATGCAGAAGTTCAAAGAGCCAGAAGTTTAAGATCTGGGTGAATGACAGACACACAGAAAGTTCAGGATGTAACTGCAAACATGCAGGAGAAATGTGTGTGTAAAAAAAAAGCCATTGTTTTCTAAGGGTGAATATCATAATTTAACTGGTGTCAATCAGTATGAACCAACCAATTTATTAGAAAAGATTAAAATAATGATTAAAAGAGTATGTTTAAGATCAATTTAAGTTACTGAGTCAAAGCTGTGGTCAACAGGTACCCACATTTTGTGCATGTGCAATATTGGGTGTTTAAATCAAACTAACTTGAGAATTTTGCAACAGTGATGAAGATGAATTTGTATTTTCATTCATTGGACTGAATATGTAAATTATCTTCAAAAAGATAAAATATCCTGTTTGTTTCAGCCCTACTTTTATTCTACTTCTGTCCTTTCCCAAGGTGCTTTGTGCACAGATGGCAATTCTATTTGTGCCTGCACTATATTTCCCAGAATTCTCATAATCTTGAGGAATATCTTGGAACTGTAAGGTGTTAGGCCTGAAATGACTCCTAAGTCTATTAAAACTTCCTCCTGTCCCACAATGATTATAGAAACCTGTCTCCTTCTCCCCCACATTTGTTAAGTAATCGATGAATCGTGATCCTGAGTGCTCTTTGCTCTTCCAATGCACTAACCCCTAACATAGAATTAGTGCTGTGGAGTTTTCAAAGAGGAATTGTACTTCCAGACTTTGAACTGATTGTTCTTGATTAGGCCTGAAATGAGATTTTGCCAAAACGGGATATCTCATCAAAATCCTGGTTCCTGATACCATATCCGTCAAATCAAGAACTTCTCAGTACTTGGTAACATCTCAACTGACATTTTCCCCCTCAATTTACTGACATTCCGCTTACTTGGATTCCATTTACCACTTTACCATTTACTGCTTTGCCATCCATTTCAAATTCTTGTCATGTATTTCCTATTATAAGCATATATTTTTAGCCATCTGTGTTCCTAATGTATTAATTTTGAGTTTCTTTATGTTAACTTTTTGTTTCAAAGTATTGGATTTGTGTTTTGCAGCACTGATTTTTAAAATCAGCTTTTGTGATTAGATAGGTTCAGATTGGGCCCCCTTAGTCTACATTCCAATAGGAGTTTTTTCTAAACTTCCCAAATGAACTTTTGACTGTTGCCAAGGAAACAAAGACACCTAGCTAAAAGTGGGAGGCAATAAAGAGGCCTTCTCAGCCTAGGTGTCTGGAATCTTATCTATTACATGTCTAAATGACAGATGGTACCATTCATAGGCCATCTCAAACAGAGAAGGAGTCTTTAAGTTAGTTTTTTCTAGCTAACATATCTATTTAATTAATGGTTGAAATAACCTTTAAGCTCTGGTTATTCTCTCTGTAATCTGACAATTATCTTTGATAAAA
>QEPC01005277.1:822333-838510 GCA_003113815.1 Sphenodon punctatus
TCCCCCCGTTGCCTTGGCCTCTGGCTTTCCCTGTGTTGATCCCTTGATCCCTGTCTTCCAGTTCCCTGCCCTGTGTGTTTCTTCCCTGTCCCTCCACCTCGATGATGAGTCATATGCCTTCCTAGACCTGCTTGGCTGGTACTTATGCGGAGTGCTTTATCTCCTGGATATCAGAGAGCGGCTGAGAGGTTCCCTTTTGCCTTCCCTCATCTTCCCCTCCATCCTTTCCCTAGGCTCCAACCCCGGAGCCTGACAGGTAAGTTTTTATGTGACCCCTTTCCACTTCCTGGATCTGGCCATTGGATTCAGTTCTTATCTCCAATCACTGAAAAACTGATCTCAAGGAAAAGGAGCAGAGATGAGGTCATGTAAACAAGGTTAGGGGACAGTTCAATGGCACAGATCCATGATTTGGTCCCTCCTTTCCTTGAGTGCATCCCTTAAGCACCCCTGCCTCAACTTCTGTGCAGTCCTTGAAACTTGTCCAAGCTTTCAAAGGGACCCCCAGGAGGGAAAAGGTTCCCCACCCTTGATTTAGGTGGTACTGTATAGTACTAAATAGCACTGCCCCAGAAATCAAAATATCAAAATGACTGAAATAGTGAATATGAAATGCACAAGTAATTTGAAATCTGAAAATGAAGTAAACAAACAAAAAAGTGAATTTCACAATGGGTATGAAGATGAAATCAAAGATTTGTTTGTAGGAATGAATATTCAAATTAACCCTGCATGTATAAATATCAGATTTATTTCAGCCTTACTGTGAAGTAGTTTATTACTATCAAAGCAAAATTTTGGTTAAACATTAGGAAAAACTTCCTAAGTATAAAACAGTTGGGCAATGAAATTGGTTCCCAAGGCAGCTATGGCATCACCTTCATTGTATGTTTTTGAAAAACCACCTAGACAAGCATCTGTCTCGGATGCTGCCAATATAGGATATCTTGCCTTGGAACACAAACAGGTTGTGGAATCTCCTTCATTGGTATTTTCAAACACTGGCTGGACAAGCATCTTTCTTTGATTCGGTGGGTACATGGTATTGCGAGGGTTGGCCTTCAGGAATGACAGTTAACAGTAGATGACATGCCATGGAGTTGCATGGCAATGGCATTGCTAAGGTGAGTACCTTATCATCTGGCGCAGAGAATAACAGAAGATTCAGGTTGATGATATCACCCAGGCTGAAGGTATATTAGGGTTCTAGCTCAAAGCTGCAAGGTGGCTGAGGACAAAGGAAGATGCAAAGAGCTTGTTTGAACCCCAAGAGGATTGCATCTTACAACAAATAGGCCACTTTTATATGAGTGCCACCTGCTCACGCCTGTAATCATGCAGCATGTAAAAGTGCCATGGGCAGCGTTTAGACGCGCCTATACACGCTGTGGATGTGCCATATTTCCGGCCATGTATTCTTTAAGAGCGCAAATAAATACCTCGATATTGAAGTATTTAATTTGCGCTCTTAAAGAGTGAATATGGCACATCCATGGCGCATCTAAACGCTGCCCGTGGCACTCTTACATGCCACATGATTACAGGTGCGAGCAGGTGGCACTCATATAAAAGCAGCCAAAGGCATCACAGCCCCTACCATGGACAAAGGAACTAAATAGGACTCAGACTCTAAGGAAGTAGGAGCAGGGAAACCAGATTACTGTAAACTACAGAAGAATTCAAGCTCTTCTGAGCAGGGCTTTTGGCCGGGGAAGATCTTAAGGCTCCTCCCATGAAGGGTTGCCCCTGAAGATTATGCATGGGTGTGGCAGCAGATCTATCCATATTATTTCAGAACACATTCCCTATAATAAACATCACCATTTGGGGTTCCAACCAGGACAACCCTTTAGAAAAGCATGGGGGTAAAGTTCAAATTGTGTCATGGGTGTCTTGCCTCAGAGCAGATAGTTGGACTAGGGTCACTTCCAACCCTATGATTCTATTGCTATTTGCAGATGGTGGAAACTTAGGGTGATTTCAGATGTGATGGGGCACCTATTGGCCCTGTCACGGAATCACCTTTTGATTGCCTGCCGGAATCAAAATGGCCCGTCAACAGGCTGATTCCGGCGGGAAAGGGGGAGGGGCTGCATGGTGCAACGTGCGGTCACACATCCCCGCCCCTCCCATGCTCCCCAGGCCGCCCGCCCTCCGGGAGATGGGTGGGCACAGTGGCCAATCTAACCGCTGCGCCTGATTCCACCCCGGGGTCTGGACCACGGCCCGGAATCGGCGGTGGTGACAGATATTACCGGCCGCCAATTCCTGGCCGTAGTTTAATTAATCACGCTTTTGGAGATGGTGCCCGGACCATCCTTGAAAGTGTAATTAATTTGCTTACTGCCGGTGGTTCACCGTGGTGAACATCTGGCGGTGAGCAAACAGACATTATGCGACCATCCGCCACCACAGGGGATTGTCCGTGGTTGACCATGATCGCGTAACGTCTGAAATTATCCTTAAACTTGGGATGGTGTACGTGTTTGTGTGATCAGAGCTGCAATGGAGTTAATAGTGATGTTCTGAAGCCAATGTATCTTTGCAGGTGCAACATTTTTGAGGGTGGCCACTGTGGAGAGATTAAGTCTACATGGTAGGTCAGCAGCTGAGTTTGGAGTAGTATCTAGAAGCATAAATTCCATTAGAAAAGATATTTTAGTGAAATTCTCATTGAACTAAATGGAAAGATCCTTAGTTAATACGGTTTGGACAAGCATCAACTTTTGGATGATAATCTGAACCTTTGGACTTTCTGAGGTTCTCCCAGACCACATGTTCTGCATATAGTTCTTCAGTGACTAATGTACAATTACAACTGTCTGGCAGGCAAGAATGTGTCAGTTTGTATTTTCAAGCTAGTCAGTCAGCAGAGAGAATTTTGTTATTGGTGGTGCTTGGAGTTCATCCAAAATTATTTCACAGTGTAAGAGAATGAGTTGACCACCCACTGTGAATACATTTTCTTGTCTCCCCAGCTTCTCTGCTCAGTCTCATCTTCTGAGCTGTAAATTAGCTGGGGAACTATACAGTGTATTCTGGGAAGATATCCAAGGCTCCTGTCATGAAGACTGAAGTGTTCAACACCAACAGATGTAGGCAGGGCCCTTCTGTCTTTAATGATGCCACAAGTAACAGTGAGAATATGTTCAGAGCATTAGACTTAATAAGTGTTTCAATTTGTAAAAACAAAAAAGAGGTGCTGGGGTTCATGGCTATCCCAGAAATTTTGTGCGTTGGCCCCAGAGTCATGGAGGATATTCAGAGGGGCCTGGTGGAGCTGCCCTACATCTCCACCAGCCGCAGTCTTTGCTCTTGACCTGCTCTGTTAGCCCTCACTCAGGGAAAAAAGCATTGTCGGTGCACCCCCAAATAAGACGAGGACACGTTCAATGGGATTAAACGGCCGCACTCTTTATTGAATATTAACAAGCAGGAAGGGGGGGATGGGTCACCCTTTCCCCTCCCCCCCTTCCTGAAATGGGGTCCTTATTTCTACTAAACTTATTAACTACTAATTAAACAACCCCTTTTGTAGGAGGTCCCCTCTTTTCCCCTCTCGGTCCCCGCATTCTGTGCGTACCATGTCCCCTGTTCCTCAATTAAATTGAGAGGGTAACCTCCTGTTCCTTCCTTTACTATTAACTTATGCCCTGCCTCTTGCCCTGGGTTTTCCCAGGCCGGGCGGGTTGTTCGTGGCTGCCCCATCTCTGGGGTTAATTTCAGCAAAGGTTAAGAACACCGTTACCCGCTGTTTGGCATATGCTCCTCCCAGCAGGTGCGGCCATCCGTCTCTCCCTTCAGGTTGGTCATACAGTGGGCCGCGCTGTGGCGACTATGCCATGGACCTTCCCATCTCTAAAGGAGATGCTGCTACCCATGCTATTTTAACTTATAACTTTGAACCTTGTAACTTCCAACCTTGGGCTTACCTCTGCCCATCGCCCACCCCAAAGAGTGCGACATTTAGAGCCTACCACCCTCAACTGGTTCCTCTCACCTCATGCCGAATCAGCAATTCACTCCGGGAAAGGGTAAAAACCCTTTCACCCTTTCTGCCAATTTGGGTTAGGGGGAAAATTCCTTTCCGGCTCTAATTTGCAACCAGCTGGAAGCTCGGAGTGGTGCCTTTAAAAGAGGGAGGGTGGGTGGGTGCACGTCTTGTCCCTGGCTCTGGCTGCACCGAATGCTGCACCAGAGCAGGGAGCCTAAGATGGCGCCCGGGATCTCACTGATCTTGCGAGAGTCCCGGGCGCTTGCCTGTTTTGCCCACGTTGCTCCGCAATGGGGGCCCCCTTCCTCCATGGCCTAGCAACCGAAGAACCCCGCCCGTGCCTTCGTCCTTCCCTGCTCAGGGGAGTGGGGTGGTGGTGGTGCCAAAACCCCGTTGCGGCTATCGCGGAGGGGGGATTTTGATGGGGACAGGAGCCTGGTGCTGCCATTGGAGCCAATTGGCTGATCAGTGGCAAAACACCCTCACAGCCAAAATAATTATTGGTGGCAGCCCTATTCTGCATCAAAATTTATTCAGCTATGGATGGGATCAGACCGAGCAGTAGCAGTGACAGGATTTGGAAGAGGTGAGCTCTGGTAAGCCCTGGCACAAATTAAACCCAGGTTTTCATTTCATTTTTCATTTTCATTTTCATTTCACCTTTAATTTATATCCCACACTCTCCCAACTCACGTTGACTCGAGGCGGTTTTAATGGTAGAGAGGGCTTTATACCCTAACGTGGTGGAAAAGTTAGGTTATAAAAACTTCTCAAATGAATAATGATCTTTTTTGGAAATGAGTTTACCACAAAAAAATTGTTTCTTTGACTGTCTGTTTTTTCAATGAAGGAATTAAATCAGCTTAAACCATGCATATGTGATGCTAAACTTGTCAAATAGCTTAAGGAAAATATTGCATATTTCATGAAATAGGCTATGCTGCCCCTGACAACAGGCTGACAAAACCAGGGGAGAGGAACAGACCAGGCTTCCCTGAAGCCTGCGCCCTGATTAGAAGCAGAGAACCCAGAGAAGCTCTGATGTGGGGTCTGGGTAGAATTTCTAAGGCCTTACAAAGAGAAGCACCTGTGTTTGCATCAGCTACTGACTCCCAGCTAAGGGGTGGAATTACTCTGAAGGCAAGTAAATACCCACCCTGAAATACGTGGAACGAAGACCACTTTCAGACATTCCCCTCCCCCCTGTGCATATTCTGGCTGCGGGGGGTGGATGCACAGGCAGTATATGTGCAGGGATCGGTTGGTCTGAAAGGCCCTCTCCCCCTGTGTGGCTTTGCCAGCAGACATGTGCAGGGATGCTGAGCAGGAAATTGAGCTTTGCAGCCCTGTGAGCATCTGCCGGCAAAGCCGCACGGGGGGGTCTTTCAGACTAGCTGATCCCTGCACATATCCTGGCTGTGCGTTCCCCCTCCCCCAGCAGCCAGAATATGCAGGGGGGGTGGGGATGTCCAAAAGTGACCTGAGTCTGTTGTCCACATTGTAACATCCTCTAAGGGGTACTCTTCAACCTTGTTCACTGAGGAATATTCAACAATGGACTATTTTATAGTAGAGGTGTGTAATTCGCTTTAATTACTGAAATGAACAGGACTTCAAACAAAGTTGCTGCTGCTGTCATTAAGGGCTGCACATGCACAGAATAGTCCTGTGGCCATTTTGTGCATGCAAAATGATTTTTTAAAACTTTAAGAAAATGTCTTAATAAAATTAAACAGAAAAAACAAAAAAAACCCTGAAAACATACTTTTTTGTTTATCAACCCCTCCCAAAAAGAGGGGCTTTCATAAATGAAAACCAAAACCAAAATGAATGATGTGCCTGCTGCACACTCCTGTTTTGTAGAATCCTTACTCTTGTTGAGGAGCACTTACTCCCATGAGTAGTCCCAATCACGTTAATGAGATCAGCAGTAATTCCACCCCTTAGCTGGGAGTCTGTAGCTGATGCAAACACAAGTGCTTCTCTTTGTAAAGCCTTAGAAATAACCCTGGATGCTGATTGAGAGGGAAGGAAGGACTGTTCAGGTCCTGGGAGGTTGTAACAGGACAGCCTTCTCTGACCTAAAATGAGGAGTCCAAAACTGGTGTTTGGGATGGAAATGAGAATTCCCCAGAGAGCTATGTGTATAATAGAAGAAGCACACATGCTAGGATTAGCTGTTATCTTTGTTACCAAGATGAAATAGGAAACATCCAGGAATCATTTTACAGCGGATCGTCTATATCTTACAGTGATAGAGGATTAGCACTGTAAAGTCTGTGGGATTTACAGCAAGTAAGTTACCCGATTCAGTGCACAATTTAACCAATACCCTGATGTAAACAAGTATTGATTATGGCACTCATCTTCAAAGTGCTCCAGTAATGCAGGATCCATAGACTGGAACTTATGAGTCATATCCAGTGCCCTCTGAAGTCAGTAGGAAGCTCTCTGTTGGTTCCAGTGGGAACACTATGGCTGTTTTTAGATGGACCCACCTTCCGGCCACCCCTATACACTGGGTGGCGTGCCAGCACACTTCCGCTGAATGGGGGGGGGGGATTCATAAGGCGGGGGATATGTGTACACTGGGTGTACACCCATGCACCACCAACCATGCCCCTGCATGAAGCAAACAGAAAAAAACATGAGTTGCTCCATGCAGGGACATGAGTGGGCAGTGCGTGGGCTGCAGGAGTGTGCCTCCAACCATGCCACCTTCAGATGGGTGTCCGGGTCTGTGGAGGATGGTTGGAAACAAGTGGGCTCATCCTGTCTAAATATGGCCTTTGTCCACCATTCTCAAGTCACTTACTCCAGAGTAGATACACTGAAATCTGTGGGGCTACAGCAGTTAGAAAAATAGAGTCATAGGGCCGGAAGGTAACTCACGAGTTATCTAGTCCAGCCCCCTGCATCAATTTACGATTTCTCATACCTAACCTGACACAACAGAAAAAAATCCATCAACAGAGATATAGAGTATAATAAAAGATATCTGCAAGTAGAGATTGGCAGTAACCAGAACAAACTGATGCCTGAAATAACAGGGAATGATTTTGAATATACACCCATATGACGTAAATAAGTGACTATACCTCTCCTTTAAAAGAGGATGCTTATGAAAAATACATGGTGCAGGACTGCATTGGCTCCAGTGCAGCCCTGCAACATGTATTTTTCAAAGGTGTCCTCTTTTAAAGGTGAGGCATGGTAACCCTAGCTGTGTCCCACACTGCAAGGGAAGACAAAAGAGCCCTCAGAGAACAGCTGAATCGTATAATAGCTTTTCTATTCATGGATGATATTCACATTTTCTGATAGCTGTCCAAATATCAAAATAATATCTGCAATCAAGATGGATACTCACATACCCAGTTATTTGGTATTATTTTGGCTACATTATTGAGTGATTTCAGATGTTATGTGGTCCAGAGTCACCACAGTGGATTCCCAGTGGTGGTGAACCATTCAACCTCCCCCCACGGTCAATAAAAGCCCTGAACAGATGTGACAGAAGCGGGACCATGGCAGGGAATCGGGCTGCCAGATCATGGTCCGGGGCAGCGCAACAGACATGAAACCAATTCCCAGTCATGGTCAAAACACCCAGAACAAGCCAGGCAGGGGTGGGATGCAGACATGGCCGGCTGAGGACAAGCAAAGTCACAAGGGACAAAAGGGAACTCCCAGACAAGGGAAACGAGAAGGGAGGGGTGAAAGGGAGAAGAGCTGCCGAGGTACCACACACAACAGGCACAGAGACAGCGAGGGCACAGCAGAACACACAGCACAAACACACGCCTGGGTGCACACACACCTGCACGGGAAAGGGAGGGAAGGGGGGGAGAGACACAATGGGACGGACAACACACATGGCACATCGGGCACAGGGGGGGGGCAAGGGACAGAGAAGAGGGGGGGAAATGGCATAGGGTCACAGCTGGACACAGGCAATAGAAACCAGGACCCCCAATACAGAGCAGTCTGCACAGGCACCCTCGCAGCAACACAGGTAGTCCCAGAATGGCAGGCCCCAGGAGGTCCCACCACAGACACAGCAGGAGCACACATGGAACAGGGGACGGGCCAGGAGCAGTCCAGGAGGCACACTCGGACCCCAAGCACCAGCGAGGGGGCGATGGATGGGAGGCAGGAGATCCGGAGCAGTGCAGGAGGTCCAAAGTCACCCCCCCTGGGAGGAAGCCAGGGCGGGGGACAGTAGGGGGGATCCAGAACCCCACGGTCACATGGGCACCCATGAGGGGTGGGGCTGGGGTGAGGATGGGGCCACAGGAGGAGGCACAGGCAGGGCAGTGACACTCCAGGAAGCAGCCAGCACAGCAGCACGGCCGGGACATCACAGAGGGAGCAGGCAGCAGGCCACAGAAGCATGGAGGAGTCAGGAGCCAACACGGGGGCCAGGAACTGGGGCCCGGGAGGCACAGGGGGACTCACAACCAGCTGCTGGGGGCCACAAAGGGGGCTATGGAAGGTGACCCAGCTCCAGCAGCTGGTGATATACTTCCCCACGGGAGTGCTGGTATCCACGGGCCCCGTGAATGCAGCCAAAGTAGGACACGGTCAGGGCAGGGGCCCCCTCTGCCAGACAGACTGTGTAGGTGGCCAGGCTGCACAGAGACAGGGAAAACATGGTCTCCACCACAGACCAGGCCACATGCGAGTACCTCATCTCTGGGATGCTCCCATTGGGAAAGGGAACCAGCCCCAGCGTCTCGGTATGCAGCCGGAAATCCCGGGCGCTCGCCTCATAGCAAAAGTAACAAAGGCCAGAGCTCAGGCTCGCATAAGCACCTGACAGGCTGTTCGGGCATCCCAGGAGCAACTGCACACCTGGGGTATGCCACAGGTCACACAGGTCCATGGTCTTGTGGAAGGTCCATGGATGGGGGGCCCCATGGTGGCCGGGAGTCTGGTAGAAGCACAGCCAGCCATAGTCCAGCATGCCAGGGACAATAACGCCACGGACAGGGGGCCCACATTCCCTCCAGGGGTGAGAGGGGGCTCAGGGGGGAACCAAGGCTGGCCGAGAAAGCCACAGGCTGCAACAATGTATGGCAAGAGAGCAAGGCGTGGGGTGCGGACCAAGCACAGCTGCAGGAACCGAGCACACAGACAGGACAGCTGACACACTAATCAGGCCGGCAAGGACATGATGTTGCCAACAGGGAAAGACTGAAGGTGATGACAGGAGGCATGCAGCTGCAGCCTGTACACCCGGGTGCACGCCGGGCTGTGCACCAGGCACGCAATGGGCTCCAAGCTGGGACAGCAGGTGCACTTCATAGCGTGCTTCCGTTGGCCTGGGCTGCCCACCCTGCCGAAGATGGCCCAGCAAGCCAGGGGCGGGGCACAACCCATCCCAGCCTATACCTGGGCCACCCTCAGCCCCCCGGGGCTCACCACACCATGGGGCGGGATAGGCTGGGTGCCTGCGGGATGCACCTAGCACGCTGTGCTGAGTGATACCGCACCCAGCCCGATCAGCTGCGCATACGGACCGCCGAAGTGCACGTGGGCGCCCGCCTGCGGGTTACCATGACCCAGAGCACAGCAGGGGCCTGCAGGGCCCACCATGGCCACAGGCGCACCCTAGCCCATCTCAGGACTCAGCGGGTGTCTGGGACAGACCAGCAGGCAGTGAGTCATGGCCGGACCAGGGCTGCGGTGATCCAAGAGGTGGCCAGGCACCTCCAATGGATGAGGGAGACCATGAGCCGGGCTGCCCTGCTCGCTATGCCCATTTCCCGGCTGATGGTCCTGGGTGCTGGCTCAGTGGGATGAGGCAGCCTGGAGGATGCACTTCCAGAAGGACAGGCTCACCCTACTGCGGCTCGTGGAGTTGCTCATGCCCTGACTGGAGTGGCAGCACACCCCCATGAAGAACCCCATCCCCATGATCCAGTGGGTGGCCATCGGGGTCTGAGCCCTGGCAATGCCCGACTCCTGCCGGTCCGTCTCTCAGCACTTCGGTGTCGGGGTGAGCACCGTCACCTGTATCCTTCAGGATGTCTGTGAGGCTGTGGAGGGCATCCTCCTGGACTGGACGATCCAGCTGGTGGATCAGGGCCTGTGATGGATGGCTTTGTGGCTGGTGGGATCCCCAACTGCATGGGTGCTGTGGATGGCACCCAGATTGAGATCCTCCACCCCTCTGCGGGGAAGGCCACAGAGTATGTCAACAGGCACGGGTATCACTCCCTGCAGCTGCAGGCTGTGGTCGACCACTGGAGGTGGTTCATAGACATCTTCATGGGCAATTCCAGGTGCAGCCATGACTCCCGGATCATGACCATCTCCCCTTTCTATGCCCAAATGTACCGCGGGGACTTTGCACACATGGGGATGGCCTGGATCGAGGGGGTGCTGATGCCCCCTTGTATCCTGGGGGACCCGGCCTACCCCCTCACCTGGTGGCTGATCAAGGTATACCGAGTCGGCCGGATCCCGGTGGAGGTGCTGTACAATTCCCATCTGTGTGCTAGCAGGACCATGGTTGAGCAGGCACTTGGGGCCCTCAAGCAGCACTGGAGGAGCCTCGCCAGCCGGCTAGACTACACAGTGAAGACCTCGGCCCTGGTGATAGGTGCCTGCTGCATTCTGCACAACGTGTGCGAGACCAATGAGACTAGCCTCGAATACCCCATGCCTACCCACCCTCCCAATCCTGTGCCTCTGTACGTGAACACGGAAAACCTGAGGGCGTACCGTTACACCAAGCACATCCGTGCTGCCCTAGCCAGGCACATCAGCCAAGAGGCCGAGGCGTGAGGCCGCACACCACCCGACCCATCCCCTTGGGGCCCTGGGGGGTTCCCTTGTCTAGGCCCTGTACGGGCATGGTCTACCCCCCCCCCACCTCTGGGCCCACGAACAGACAACATGAGGCGGTACTGTGTTATGTGCATTTATTATCTCACCCGCTGATACGTGACACCACCACCACCACCACCGCCCCCCTGGCACATGGTGCCCCCCTCATTCCCCCTTCCCCTTTGTCCCCCCAACCCCCGTGTTTCTGGGGGTGCCCCGTCGAGCACCCTGTGGGCAGCACAGATCTCTGGGACCTCCCCCCCCCCCGCTGTCTGTGTCCCCAATGGTGTCCTGGGAGGACTCAGTGTCCAGAGGGGCAGGCAGTGGTGGGAGGGAGGGAGGACCTGGTACCCAAGGCCCACCCCTGGGCATTTGCTCCCTCTGGAGGCCTATAGGGACCGGGAGGCAGATGTGGGACCCCTGTTGGCATGGAGGTGGCTGGAGCAACTGGAGGGGCAGTGGGGGTGCCGAGGGGCCCAGCACAGGGCCCTGGGCAGGCAGGGTGACCAGCGGGGCGGCTGCCATCACATAGGCACATGTAATGCCCGTGTGCAGGAGCAGGGAGGTCCCAATGTCATGGGACCTGTCCATCCTGGCAGAATGCTCCCGCACCATCCCCGCGATGGCCTGTTCCAGCTGCCCAAATGCCTCAACCTGCCAGCTGTGCTCCCAGCACTCCCGCCTCCACTCCAGGCGCACCTCTGCTTGGACGCTCTGGTTCCTTGCTTCCGCCCGCTCCAGGGAACACTCTATGGCCGCCTCCATGAGGCCCATGGCCGCAATCATCCGCTCCCCCTGTTCTACCATGCGTTCCCTGGGTCCCCATCCTGGCCTCCCCGCCCCCCCCACACTGCCTGTGTACCTCACCTGGGTCCTCCGGCCACCTTCCTCTGGTGTCAGGGCATTACGTGTGCTGTGGGGGTGTGCAGGGGTGGTTGGTGGGGGCTGTCAAGTTGGCCAGGTGGCCCCCCCGGCCCTGGACCCATGTCATGGGGTGTCAGGGTAGGAGGGGGCCTGCCCCCTGGTCGGGCCATCCCCACCCGCCCTTGGCTCAGGTCCATCCCCCCATCCCATCTGCATGCTTACTCTTGATGTCTGTCTCCGATCCCTCCAAGGATGGCCCCTCCATGTTGCTCTTCTCACCCTGCAACCACTGGCTGAGGGTGATGAGGGTGCCGGCCTCGGAGTCTGGATGTCCTGCCATGGGGTGGGGGCTCTCCAGGCTGCTGTCCAGGGTGGGCTTCTGGTCTCTGAGGTCCTGGGGAGTTCCTCCTGGGGGTATGGGGCCCTGGGGTAGGTGCCTTCTTGGGGGGTGGCGAGGGAAGGGGGTACCTCAGCCCATTCCCTGCCCTGGACCATGGCTCTCTCCATGAGGCATGGGGCAACAATTGATCCCTTCATATGTAGTTTGCGGTCTAGGGTATCATAGAAGGGGCTGGTCTGGGCTCCGTGTCCGGACCACTGGTTGCTGTCCCATATTGCCTTGTACCCCCTCTTCAGCTCTTTGGCCTTGGAACAGCACTGTGCAATGGTCCGGTGATGCCCCACCACCTCCATTTCCCGGAACACATGCTCATTTCTCTGATTGACCGCAAGCTCAAGCTGATGCTCCAGGGTCCCCCAGATGTGGATGAAGTCCCGGGTCTCTCAGAGCCCCCACTGCCCCCCTTGGTGGTATGGCCTTCTCCCACTTCTCCCCTCTGGTTTTTCCTCCTCATCCTCTTCCTCCTCCACCTGCTCCTGCTCCTCCTCCTCCACCTGGGCAGGGCCCGTGTCCTCCGGGGGCTTGGGCTCCAGGGCCTGTTTGCATGTCTGCGGGACACAAGGGGTGTGTGTGTGTTTGGTTGTTGGTCTGCCCCGGTCCCACATCCCTGCCCCTTCCCCCCCACATTTAGGCCGGCTGTCCAGCCGCTCCACCGCCCCCCCTTGGTGCCCCTGTGCTGCCGGGTCCACTCCCCTTCATTCCCCTTACCCATTTCTGGGGTGCCTCCTCCCCCGGTCCAGTCGATGTCCCCGGGGCGGCCTGTCCCAGCTGTTACTGCTGCTGCTCCTCTCCCTCCACCTCCTGCATGTGAAGCATGACCACTTCCTCACCCACCTCCTCCTCCACCTCCTTCTCCTCCTCCCTCACTCTCTTGCCCTGCGCTCTCCTCTGCCTCCTGCCTCGCTCCATCCCGCCATGTTCTCCTGCTGATGTGTGCCCTTTAAATCTACCTCCACATGCTGTGTTGTTTCTGGTTGCCTGGCAGCAACACTGCGTGCTTTGTCCCCGGCTGGAAATCATTTTGATTGATTCCAGCTGGTGATTGCCATCCAGACATTACTTTTTTTTGTTTCCCGCTTGAAATCTCTTTGACCACACTTTCAAGATGGTCCTGGCTGGAGCTTCTGAAACGTGGTTGAATTTGACTCCATGTGGGTATTGACTGTGGTGAATATCTGGCGGCCATCGAACAGAGGTTCAGGGCGCTTCAGCCCCGCCACGGGATTGACTGTGGTTCACTGTGGTTGAGCGTGATCTCGTAACGTCTGAAAATACCCATTGTCCCAATGAATACCCATGGCAAATATTGTATCTGATATCTTGCCTGATTCCAAGCTTCTTCTGCTAAAAGGATAATGACTGCTATCTTTGTCTATCTTTGTAGGATATTCATTTAAGGTTTCAAGGTAATTTTTCCACGGTCTTGGGGTTATTCAGTTGTCAAGATAGTTGGTTATTTGGTTGTTCAGTTACTACATTTTAGCTAATTGTGCAAGAACAATAGCCCCAAACAGTAACTAAATAAACAAATAACCAAGGATCCAGAGAATCAAAAAATAATACAGCTGAAAACTAGAAAAAAGGAAAATGTGAGTATCTTTTTCAGTTGTGGGTATCATTTAGAAATTGAGAGGACTCTGCAAAACTGTGAATACTATTTGCAAATTCAAAACCCACTCTGCTTCCATTCTACTGCAGTTGCATAATATTGGGTGTTATCTAGGGCTGAAACGAGATCTCATCTCGTTGGAGAATTGCAGCCCGTATGAGCTAACGGCATCAGTTTGGCTAATGGCTTCTTTATATACAAAATTTAAAAACTTGTTATATTTATTATGGAGCGGCAGTAACTTATCTATAAGATAAGGCACATAGGAGTTCCAATGCAAAGCCTCCCGTTGCTTTGTATTGAAGTTTTCAGCCCATTTATTTCCAGGTTTGCGACTAGGGATTGTTGAAGGGCCTCCCTATATTGCTGGAGGGTGTCTGTAAGGGTGGCTAAGCAGAAAAATTTAGCCTAAGTGTCTGCTTCCCCACTGGTGGATCTTAATGTGCTTGGTGTGGTTTTAAACCAAAACTATATGGGCTAGAAGATGCCCGCTTTTGTCTATGGCACACACATAATGCTGCGCATGTATGGTATGTGTCAATTTTGCCGTAGTTTCAGGGAGAAGGGGCAGTAGTCAGAATTGCTGGTGGGGCCCCAGGAAGCTATAGGGGAAGCCACAGGAGACTTCTCACTATATTCCCTACAGAGCCCCCCCCCTTGGCAGCGACTTAGGGGGGATGAGGGGGGGAGGAACTTAAGCCATCCCCTCCACCTGCCCGCCTGCCTGCCTGTCTGCTTACCTGCCGGAATGCTTGTTGGTCCACTCAGTGCTTTCCACTAGCCTGCCTGCTGCTGAAGCCACCGCTGCCATAACTGAAGCTTTCAAAGGCCCTGTGCCGAGAGAACATGACTGTGCACATGCTGGGCTGGTGCCATGTTTTCTGTAGAGCTTGCTGGAACTACAGTTCCCAGCATGCCCCACAGAAAACATGGCGCTGGCCCAGCATGCACACAGCTGCTGCACAGTGGCACAGGGCCTTTGAAAGCTTCAGTTGCAGCAGCGGCTCAGTGCTCAGCACTATTACTGCACCTGGAGGCTGAGCACTTGCCTGAGTGGTGCTGAAAAGGTTCCAGCCGGTAATGTGTGGCACTGAAATCAATACAGTTCCTGTCAAGAAATTGGTCCTGGGTGTCAGCGAGTCCTGCATCTCTCCCCTCAGCTCCTGGGAGGCAGCATTAGACAGACCCATCTGCTGGGGCAGGAGATGCTGGTGAGTGAGAGGCCTCAGAATTCATAGCCATGGGGAAGGGGCTTTGAGACGAGGTGAGTCATTCTCTGACTCCCACACATGCAGGAGAAAATGGGGCTGCTCAGCTTCCCCTGCCCCTCTCTACCAGCAGAAACAAAAGACCCAGAAGAAGGGTGGGTGAAGATGATGGAGGGGCAGGCTACTGTGTGTGTGTCTGTGTGTCTGTGTCAGGGTGTGTGTGTGTGTGTGAGTGAGGGGGGTGTCTGCTTGGAGGGTGAGTGAGGGGTAGGGAGGGTGTTTATGTGTGCCACAACAATGGTATAGACTGTGTGTGAGGGAGGAGGGGTATGTGAGTTGGAGGAAGGGTGTGAGAGGAAGGGGGGTTGTATGTGTGTGTGCTGGGGAGGGGGGAATGAATGTGTGTATGTGTGTGCATTACAGGGAATGGGGGGATGGAGTGTGTGTGTGTATGCCCTAGAAGGAGAGGGGTGAGTGTGTGTGTGTGCGTGTTTGTGTTTGTCCCACCCATCCCACACATACACACACACTCACTGGAGGTGGACTGGCTGACAGTGAGTTTGTGTGTAGATGCTAGGTGGGAAGGAGGGATGAGTGTGTGTGTGCACAGTAGGTGGGACTTAGTGTATGTGTGTGTGTACTAGAGGAGATGGGGGATTGAGTGTGTGTGTATGTGTGGGATGGGTGGGACAGGGGAATAAGTGTGTGTGTGTTTGTGTTTCCCCCCTGCTGTTCCCCCTGTTTTCCCTCAAGCACAGCCACTGTAATGTGTGGGCATTTGTTTCTAATCTCTGGAATGGCCAATGAGACATGGAGAAATTAAGAAGAGTGCATGGTGGGCCCTTCTTTGCTTCTACAGATCAATATAGGCCAGGGGCGGCTAGTGGGTTTTGAGTTTGAGGGGCAGTAAGGCCGGATGGCGAGCCGGTGGGCGGAGCCAGGGGCATGGTAGGTGGAGCCAGGGGGACGGTAGGCCAGTGGCATGGCATAATGCAGCAGCAAGGCGTTCCCATGGTTAACATCGGATGGATGAAAACACAATCTACATGCACATCAAGCGCACATCAAGCTTAAAATAAATAATGTATAAACCAAAAACACAGGGAAACACAGAACACACTGGCACAACACAGCAGCAAGGAGTTCCCAGGGTAACATCAGAAAACACAGTCTACATGCACATCAAGCGCACATCAAGCTTAAAATAAATAATGTATAAACCCAAAACACAGGGAAACACAGAACACACTGGCAAAACACAGCAGCAA
>QEPC01005277.1:854923-878770 GCA_003113815.1 Sphenodon punctatus
TGTAACTGTTCCTTATGTTGCTTAGTAGATTTTCTCCCTTGCTTCTCCTCCCCAGAGGGCCCAGGAATAGCCAACTGCCGCAACCTTTCCCCAATTGGAGGTCCTCCCCCCTCCTTATGGGAGGTTTTATCAGGGGGGATTAGTTTTTTATTTGGGTCTACCTGTAGACCTTCCTGAAGCCCTGGGGCCTCCTTATTCCTACCCACTACAAGTGGGCGGTTCGCAGTATCTTCCCAAACCTCTCCAAGCGTAACCCCCCATGATGAAAATAAACCCCGTTGATTCCAGATCCTATCAGCCAATCCCTGGCCTTTGAAGTAGATCACCACCCTCTGTACCCCATAAGGGGCATAGAGCAACCGAATCTCCGCTATCTGCCATTGAAAGATCGGGCAATTCAGTATGAAAGATAGATGACGTACTATGTCCCTCTTAGTGCTCCATCTATGGAACGTACCATCTGGTAAAGGCTGGGCACATACGGATATCACCCTAAAACTTAATCTCCGGGTCCAACCTTGATGTGGGACTGGGTGGTTATTTAGGATCTTTAGACCTGTCATGGGTGGATCAACTTGATCCAAAGATCCAGTCACCTGGGCTAGATCCCCCCCAGTCCTTTCTCCCTCCCGTACCAGGGCTGATTCAACATACTTATGAACCTCCCTTGCAAATCTCCCTGCTTTATAATCTACAATAAAATCCGTAATCATATTGAGACAATCTTTCTGTGTGTTCAAGAGCCCCGTAATATGCTCTAATTGAGCCAAAAGTTTCTTAATTAGCTCCGCAATTAGAAAGCATTGTGTCCCCAGTAATTCTGTAGTTGTAGGCAAGGAGGTTCTAGGAACTTGGTCAGTTGAATGGGGCATCTCCTGTCCCCCCAGAGGGGGGGACTGGGCACTAAGGTTTAACGGTGAGGTGAGAGAAGAGGATAGTTCTTGATTTAAGGGGAAGAAATGATCCAACCCCGTATCTCCTCCCCCTACCCCTGATGACAAATAATCATCCATTTTTAACTGTTTGGATTGTGAAAGACCTTTTTGGCCAGAAAGATTCTGTCTCCTCCTTTTTCTAGACATTATAAAAAACAGCTCACCAAAGGTACCCAAATCACAGATACCCAATAGAAAAGAAAATGAATTCAAAACCTTATCAGTTTAAGTCCTAGGAACTTATACAAAGCGTCCTCCAAGCCGCCCTACAGTTGCTGCTGGCCTCTTCGAGAGAATTAACAGCAGAACTCTAGCCCTCAGGGTCCAAAGAGGGGCGGCTCCAGCTCTCCGGGCTCCTCAAGGGCGACACAAGGGTGCTACCCTTTGGCTCTTGCCCTTAGGCTCACGCCAGGGCTCGCGCCCCAGTGTCACCGAGACCTTTTCTCTCCCCCATCAGTTGTCTCCTCCTCCGGGCACGGCACTCCGACTCTCGTCTAAACGGACTCAGGTGTGTATCCTTAGTCTACAGGGCAGTGGCTCTGTCGAAACAGCCTCCCTCTCTCCCAATGGCTACAGAAATGTCCCGCTCACCGAGACCTTTTCTCTCCCCCATCAGGTGTCTCCTCCTCCGGGCACGGTGCTCCGACTCTCCTCCAAACAGGCTCAGGTGTGTATCCTTAGTCTACAGGGCAGCGGCTCTGTCCAAACAGCCTCCCTCTCTCCCAACGGCTACCTATTTGTAGATCTGAAGGCTGCTTTTGACAGCATAGATAAGGCTCTTCTATGGTGGAAATTATCGGACCTTAATATAGATTCCCAACTAGTCCGCCTGATCTGTCTCTTATATAATAACACTACTCTCAGGATCCGGGTAAATGCCTAGGGGGATATGACTGGACTTATCCCCGCTACATCAGGTGTTAAACAAGGATGTGTTTTGACCCCCCCTGCTGTTTGCCCTTTTTATTAACGAACTCGTGGGCAACCTAGTTGGGCAGGAAGGCCATCCGCCTTTAGCTAATGGCCGTCTAGTTTCTATTCTTTTATACGCAGACGACATGCTTATTTTATCGACAACTAGGGTAGGATTGAGGCGTCAAATAGTCAAAGTTAGTGAATACTGTCGGGACAATCATTTGAATATAAATAGGGATAAGATCAAGGTCTTGGCCTTTTCAAGAAGGGCCAAGAAATATGCCTGGAAAATGGGTACACACAATATTGAACAGGTGGCCTCATTCAGATATTTGGGGATGTGGTACAAGAACAATGGAAACTGGAAAAACCATCTGGAAGTAGTAAAATTAAAGGGTGCTCAAAGGGTAGCTGGACTACTGAAATTTTGGAACTCCAACGGGGGTTAGAAAATGAAGCCCCTACTTAAGTTACTGGAGAGAAAATTGATTCCCCAGATACTGTTTGGAGCAGAAATATGGGACCTGGGTAGCTATGACGGCCTGGAGGCACTCCAGAACAAGATCCTGAGGACAGGGCTGGGTGTGCCTCGGGGCACCCCCATTGTCCTGATGTGGGCAGAGTGTGGAATAGCCCCTCTTGAAGATAAGATAAGGTTGGCTCAACTAGGGTACTGGTTGAAGATTAGGAAAATGTCATCCGACCGCCTCCCTTCTCTTTGTCTTCAAGAACAAGAAAACCCTCTGATAACCTACAGATGGTATTCCTCTATAAAATTAGATTTGGCTCACTTGGGCTTTTCTGGGCAAAACTTCTCAAATAACACCATAACTCAGGCAAAATTCTATATACATGGTAGGGTTAAAGACATAAGAGTACAAAATGATAGCGCCAGAATACGAGAGCAACGAATTGCTCCTTGGTATCTGCTACTGAAGCGGGGATTTGGATACGAGGAGTATCTTACGGACATTAAGAATTTTAAAGTCAGAAGGGCTATGACATTAGTGAGACTCAATATGATGCCCACTTCAGTAGTTGAGGTCAGATATCGGAGTATTCCGCCCAAGCTAAGATTCTGCCATTGTGGGCAAATGGCAATTGAAGACTTTCCGCACTATTTGTTGCATTGCCCTAAAACAATTGAGATACGCAGTAAGTTCTTTATTCCCTGTTTTTTGGGTAAGGATCATTGGGACCAGCAGAGGAGGATACAGTACATACTCGCCAATCAGAGCAAGATTGTTGCTAGGCAAGCTGCCATAGGGGTATTCCAACTGGAATTGTTTAGAAAGCAACAGTCGGTATCTCCCTGAATAACCCGGTATGGAACTGGTTTTTGCCCCTGGGAATTGGAATCGCGAGGAGTTACTGCATGACGCTCCGGCTAGAGAAAACGTCAGAAAACGCGCCGAGTGTAACCTCTGGCTGGCATGTCTCCCCCACTATCGTGGGTAGTGCAGGGGGTCGGGTACATAGGAACTGCTCAGGGTACCCGAGTGTATAAGTCAAGGTTGTGGAACAGGAATTAGTGCCCTCTCCATTTTAGCCATAACCACCTTTATCTCATGATAGTGCTGTCTAGGGGACAGTGTGATGCCATAATCCCTGGGAAGGGAAAGTTACTCCATCCCTTAGTTTGGGACCTGCATGTACCGACTACTTCTTCTTAGTCCTGCTTGGGAAAGTCCACTCCTGTGCAGGGGCCAAGTGTACCGCCAGAAAACCCTGAGAAGGGAAAGGTATTTTATAAGTGTTTTTCAGGGGCCGAGTGTGCCGCCACAAACCCCGAGAAGGGAAAGGTGTTTTATAAGTGCTTTTCAGGGGTCAAGTGTGCCGCCACAAGACCCGAGAAGGGTAAGGTATCTCCCAGCTTTTTAGCCAACCGTTTCTACAAATCACTGTCAACATTTATACAAATGATTATTTTAATACATAAGTGCCGTTAACCAGTAAGTGCCTCGTTCTAAGTCCTAAGATGGGCAAGACTCCCCACCCCCGGGTAGGGCAAGGTACCTGAGACCTTAAAGGAAATTCATAATTCTAAATGAATTATACTTGTGACTTTTATGAATTTTATGATGTTATTTATTGTATTTTACTCCTGTTTTTTCTTTTTTTTGCTATATTTAAATTTATAGTTGTTATGGCCTAAGGCTAAACAAAGAAACTATTATTGATTTTTTTTTTGATAAAAGAATTTCACGACTGCTGATAGTAAGCATATGTCCAAAGTGTAAAGTGGTGCTTCCCAAACTTTTTGCCTGTATGACTTCATTTTGTAACTTAGATATAATTCCGTGCCCAGAGACCAACAAAGGCTGCTTTCACATCAGATGGTGTCTCAAGCAATTTCCTTGTCCCCACAATCTTCCCAAAATGTTAAAATTGTGCAGTTTATTTTCTGAGCAGCCTTTTCGCAAGACATGTCTCCCACAATTTTTTCTTTGTACATTTCACTAATCACAGGATCTTCTATTCTCACAAGCACAAATTTCACACAAATATTTGTCATCCCCATTCAGCCCGAATGACCTCAAAGCATGGCTGAAATCCACAATCTGGCAGTGGATTGAAATTAATAAACCAGGGTTCAACCTGGGTAAAATTAACAAGATGGCAGCAGAGCAAGATGAAATGAAGAAACTGTCTGAAATTAACGAACTATGAACAAACGATGGTTCCAGCTTGCTGTTTTTCTGGTTTCCGCACCTGATAACCCACAATTGTAATACTGACAGGTATTCCCACATTTCCTATATTGCGCAACCACAATATCTGTCATTATAAGAGTAGGATTTCGGAGCTTGAAAATGTGCAAGCACTCAAGGCATAAGTTGCGGGATGAAGACAGAATAGTGCACTCACGTGTGCAGTTAACTTGCAGGAGCAAATTACAATGCTGCAATTAGCGTCTCGTGTGAAAGCAGCCAAAAACATGCAAAGTATATCAAGCAGAAATCGAGAACATGACCACAGCCATGGATGGCACAACTTCCATTGGGTTCCCAGTCCCAATTAGCGATGTGCAAACGCAGTTAAGAAGTTAGGAGCTCAGACCGACCTTGGTTTGTTCAGACAACCGAATCGAATGCCCGAACCGAACCCGAACCGACTGAACCAAACTCGATCCAAACCTGATAATGACCGAACAGTTCGGCCGCATTCGGGTGAGTTCAGATGAGTTCAGGTGGGAAAAACATGACTGGAAGGCCCAGGGAGGGGGAAGCAGCTGAGTAGCAGATTTCCAGGCACCAGGGGTGGAGAGGCTTGGAGTAGCAGCCAGCCTGCCCAATCAACAGCCCTTTTCTCATCAGACCACTAGCTTGGCAGTCTGGACATGGGGGAGGGGGGGAGCTGTTGGTATATGCAACATCCACAAGTTAATGCCTGCTGTATTAAGAACAGTAATTGACTATAGAGCCACCAGATGGCACTGCTAAGTTTATGTGTACATGAAAGGGAGATGGGGTTTTGTAGTTGAATTCCTTTGTGTAACCACTCCTTCTTCCTTTTTCTCTCATTTTCTCAGTCTCTATTTTGTCTTCTTACTAGTTAGATGCAACTAAGGATCTGTGCCGAGAAAGCTTAAGTAAAGTTCTGTTTTTAAACCTTCAGGTGCATTTGTCCTTACTGATTGTGAATCAGTTATTACTGTGCAACAGGGGCTAGGCTGCACAGAGACAATGGGGCTTGTGGTAAGGCGGATGCAGCAAGTAACAAAAGTCATTGCCCTCCCCCCTTCCAACACCTTCTGAGTTAGCCATTGTTCCTGACAGCAGGCATTTTCAGAAGGTTCCCTCTCCCAGCAGTTTGTGTTCTCAATCCATTGCCATCCTCCTCCTATTTCACCCATCCCACACATTTACCTCCCTAGTATAATTTATTTAGATTAGATTTGATAGATTTAGGTGTTATTTTTATTTTTTACCCATCCCTGTGTTCTTTCTCCCTGTTCCCTACCCTCCATTGAATCCTCCCCTCCTCCCTTTATATATTCCATCCCTGATTCCCTTCCCCTGTTTTTGGATTTATTTAGAGTAGCATTAGATTGATTTAGCTTTCATTTCAGTTTTGTACCCCTCCCTGTGTTGTTTGGTGTGAGCTGTTTGTGCCCCCCTCATCCCTGTGTAATATAGATAGATAGATAGATAGATTATATATATATATATATATATATATATATATATATATATATATAAACTTTTAAGTACATTCTTTGGGTTGGAAGACATGGTTTGGCAGGAGAGCCTGATCTGCTTCCTGTAAGGCAGGCAATGGGGCACATGGCAGAGGTGGTAGGGGTCATGCCAGAGGAGTGGCAGCATGCAGCATCCAGAGCACATCACCACACCACAAGCTTCGCAGGCCTGATTTTGGGAGACAGGGTTCAGAGGCTCCCAGCAGTGGCATTAGTCTGGGAGTGGTTTGGTGGTGTCTCCTGCCAGCGTCCTCCAGTGCCACGCAGGGCACTGGAAGGCCTGCAGTAGATGAGGCTGTGGCTGTCTCTGCAGCTGGAGCAGGTGCTTCCGATGTTCCTCCAGAGGCCCCAATGTCCCCCATTGTCGAGGCGATCCCCAGAAGTCCAGGGCTGGTGGATCCCACCCTGGCTGCTAAAGACAGGGCCCGATCCCTGGGCAATGGCATCAGGGAGAGGAGGAGTAGCAGCAGTAGCAGCTATAGGAGGCATAGGGAGAGTGGCAGCAGCATGGTGGACAGTCAAGCCTCAGGGTCCCAGTACTCCCCTTCACAGGACTTCACTGTGATTGGTGACAGTGAGGCAGAAGAAGACACTAGTCCCATGGAGGAGATTTCTGGAGCTGAGGCGATGGCTGTTCCTCCCAGATCTGTGTTGCCACCAAGTTCTGCCCCTCCCAGCAGTGCTGGCAATGGTGCATCACCTGGTGCAGGCCATAAGGTAGGAGGGAAAAAATCCTCTGTCTGGGCCCATTTCAAGCTGGTGCAGGTGGATGATCCCAGGTAGATGCAGTGCACTGTGTGCAATGAGGTGGTGAAGCATGGGCAGCTGCTCACCAACCTTGGGACAACTGCCATGGCGAGGCACCTCAAGGCATGCCACAGCACTCTGCTGCGAAGCGGGCAGGCAGGGGCAGTGGATGCCAGCATGTTCCCAACTGCAGCGGTCATGCCAGCCCGTCGCCTACCTCCTTCAACAAGCAAGCGTCCTGCACCAACAGCTGCCTCTAGCAGCAGGAGCACTATTCCTGCTAGGGGGGAAGAACATCAGCAGGAGTCTTGCCAGCAGCATCAGTCCACCATGGAGGAACTGGAGTGTGGGCAGCTGCCAAGGCCATTGGTAGTTGGAAGGCGGTGTGGCTTTCAAGTGAAAGCCACAAGCCTGTTAGGCAAAATGATCACGCTTGATGGGCATCCCTTCTCCATGGTACAAGACATGGGCTTTAGGCGGCTCATTGAGTTCCTGTCCCCCCAGTTTCAGTTGCCATCGCACACCACCCTGAGTTGTTATGTGGTGCCAGACCTGTATAGGGCTTTGAAGGAGGGGGTGAGGGAGCATCTGACAGGGGCTGTGGTGCCATCATACATTTCACCACTGACCTGTGGTCCAGTCGAAATGCGCAGCACGCATACCTGGCGGTGATGGTACACTGGTGGCAGGACCCGGAGGCAGTTTTGGGGAGGGGTCCCGAAGCAGGGTATAGGTGGACCCTGCTTCAGGCACAAGTAATGGATGGCCCCAACACCACTCGGAACATTGAGGCAGCCCTGACCGCCATGGTGAGGGAGTCGGTTACGTCAGACGTGCCCTTCACCAAGAGGTGTGTGGTTACGAACAACGTGGCAAATATACTGAGGGCCATCCACGAGGTGGGATTCACCAGCATTCCTTGCACCACACACATCCTCCATCTTGTGGTCAGGGATGCTCTAGGCTTGGGGGAGAAGGGGATTGGGGCAGGCACCCTTAGCTTCCTGATCGAGCGGGAGAGAAAGCTGGTGGGGTTCTTTAACCAGAGCATGAATGGCCGAGACCTCCTCTGGGCCAAGCAGGCTGAGCAAGGCTCCCCAGTGTGCCAGCTGGACCAGAATTGTCTCCACAGGGTGTAATTCCACCTTCCTGATGCTTGAGCAGCTTCTTGAGCAGAAAGCCACCTTGCATCAGGTTCAACTGGTGATGGACAGCAGGGCACCTCCAGGGTACGATGAAGCAGAATGGGAGATCCTGGCTCACACGGTCTTCGTACTCAGACCATTCCTGGCAGTGACAGAGACCATGAGAAGCTCCACCTCCAACCTCAGCCAGGTTACCCCTCTGGTCCAGAGTCTCCTCAGGAGGCTGGATGAGAACTTACGGGGTGAGGTTGTGGCCCTGACAGCAGGAAGCTGGCCAATGAGGTGATTGACGTGGCTTGGCAGCTGAAGGCAGGACTGAAGGTGCAGTTTGATGAGCTCCTGTGGCAGGAGGAATGTGTCTTGGCAACAATGCTGGACCCCAGGATCAAGGGCAGCGTGGCACGCCAGACACAGCTCTATGGCCACTGGAAGGGTGAGCTGATGGACAGGGTCTGGCAGGCAGGTCAGGCTATTCACCAGCAGGACACCCCTGGGAATGGTGGGAGTGGGAGCACCCACCCCTTTCAGCCGGGGGGGTCTATCCCTTCCCCCATCCCTAGTGGTAGCAGCAGCAGCAGCAGCAGCAGCAGCAGCACCCCTATTGCCAGCGGCAGCAGAAGCAGCTCGTCTTATGTGCAGGCCACTCTGGGGAGCATGGGGTCCTCCACAATAGGACAAGCAGTGTGACTGAGGGCAGTGGTGGAGGTGGTACCCATCAAAGCTACCAGAGGGAGTATGATGGCGCCTCACTTGCTGTGGAGACCTACCTGGAGGAGGAGCCATGCATTGAACCCAGCAGCGATCCCTTGGCCTACTGGGCCGGCAAGGCCAACATGTGGCTGGCCCTGTCCAAAGTGGCCAAGGGTTTATTGTCCTCCCAATGCCTCTCTCTCTCTCTCTCTCTCTCTCTCTCTCTCTCTCTCATACTAAATGGCCTCGGCTGCCTTATCTGACTGACCTCATTATGCAGAGTGGCATTGAGGAACTGTAAGTCTGCTGGCTAGACAATCTCAGCTCGCCTATCTGACTGGTTCTCTCTCTCTCATGCTGCACAGTCTTCGCCAGCCTATCTGAGTGCCCTGCCAAAGTCCCAGTCTGCCTTCCCTACTGCCTCTCATNGTCCTGGGATGGGGCTCCTCCTCAATCTGGGCTGGGGCTACTGCTGCTGTGCTGCTGAGCTGCTGTCCCTCCCTCCCAATGCCTGGTGCCAGCTCTCTCTCTCTCTCTCTCTCTCTCTCTCTCTCTCTCTCTCTCTCATACTAAATGGCCTCGGCTGCCTTATCTGACTGACCTCATTATGCAGAGTGGCATTGAGGAACTGTAAGTCTGCTGGCTAGACAATCTCAGCTCGCCTATCTGACTGGTTCTCTCTCTCTCATGCTGCACAGTCTTCGCCAGCCTATCTGAGTGCCCTGCCAAAGTCCCAGTCTGCCTTCCCTACTGCCTCTCATGCCAAGGTGTCTGCCTGCCCACCCAGACAAAGGCTGCCCCAGCCCACCTGCTTGCCTCTCATGCCACAGTGCCAGTCTGCCCGCCTAGGTTGCCAAGCTAAAAGCCTTCCCCAGCCCACCTGTCTGCCTCTCATGCCAAGGTGCCTGTCTGCCCACCTAGGTTTCCAAGCTCAAAGCCTGCCCCAGTCCACCTGCCTGCCTCTCATGCTATGCTGCCTGTCTGCACGCCCTGTCAACCCTGGGTGATGTGCCACAATGGCCTGGTAATCCTGCTGCTGCTGTCTGCTGGTCCATGGGTGCTCTGCTCTGGCAAATCCAAATGTGCCCATGCAATCCTGCTACTTCTGTCTGCTGCTGTATGGAAGCTCTTCCCTGGCAAATCCTACCATCCTGGCTCCATGGGTGCAGCACACAGGCAAACCCTGTTGCCAATGCCGTCTCTGCTGTGCCACGGGCTCTGTGCCTGGGCAATCAAATGTCTGCTCCTGCTGCCAATGTTGCCTCTGGGCAATCCAATGTCTGCTGCTGCTGCTGTCAATTCTTCCTCTGCTGTGCCACTGCATCAAGAAGCTGCCACTCTAGTCCCAGAACCCACCATCAGGGTTCTGGGACCGTCATTCCGTTCATAGAGAGACATTGTTTAACAGCATCAAGAAACAGCCACTCCAGTCCTGGGAACCACCATCAGGGTTTTGGGGCCCACGTTACTGGCAATAACTAGAATCTTCCACTCTAGCCCCAGAACCCAGCTTCAGGGTTCTTGGGCCTGTCGTTCCATGGCATCAAGAAACAGACACTCCAGCCCCAGGACCCGCCGTCAGGGTTCTGGGGCATATGTTATAGGCAGGGAGGGCTGTCCAATATCTAGAAGCTACCACTCTAATCCCAAGGACACACCCTCAGGGTTCATGGGCCTGTCATTCCATGGCATCAAGAAGTAGCCACTCCAGCCCCAGGGCTCTAGGGCCTTTGTTACTGGCAGGTGGTGTCAGCAGGCACTGAGGTCTGCAGTGTAGGACCATTTCTACTAGCCCCAGGGAATGGACCACACTTTAGCTCTGTGCTCCCACTGCAACAGGGACGTGAGGTGTGGGAGACAGCGCAACACCTCCACCCTCCGTGGCCACCTTTCTAGGTCCCATGGGATAGTGCTGGAAAGGGGGAGAGAGCGGACAGGTGGCAGGCAGCATGGCCGGTGAGGGAGGCAAGCTTTGCCTGCCAGGCAAAGGAGGCCCTTGTCCTCCTCAGCAGAAAAGGCCAAGGAGACTGGCCCTGTGCATGCTGAGGAGGAGATGCCTCTGCCCCCAGAGACACATGGCTCAACTTGTGCCATTGAGTCTGGGCGTGCAGCTCTGGACCAACTGTCCCAGGCATGTGACTCCTTAGCGGAGCAGCATCATGACCTGGGACATCGTTAGGTGGAGAATGCGGCCTACTGTGCCTACATGAGGCAGACATGGAAGGTCAACATCATGTTCTGCCGGGCCCTGATGGTGCATGCTGGTGTGTGTGTGTGTGTAGTCTGGTGGCTGGATGCCGCTGAGACTGCTGTCATGCAGGCGCTCCCACTGCCAGACCTCCCACCAGTATCAGCACTGCCAACAAGGATTCTCCCCTATTCCAGGGTTCCTCACGGGATACCTGTCCCTGCTACTGCCTGGGACCCTAGTGAGGGGTCTTCTTCTGCTCCTGTGGTGGATGTCAGTGACTCCTCCTCTGAGTCTGCCAGACAAATCAAAGAGGACTGAGGGTCCCTCCAGTCTTTGCCCTCAGATACTGTCTCCTCTGACTTTGGGTTAGGTTAGGTCATGTAGGTAGTTCTTAGTCTTATGTTAGTTAAGGTAGCAATACTTAGATAGAATTAGATGTAGGTTAGGTGTTTGTTATAGTTGAGTAGGATAATTTAATTGAAAGAAAGAAAGAAAGAAAGAAAGAAAGAAAGAAAGAAAGAAAGAAAGAAAGAAAGAAAGAAAAACAAACAAACAAACAAACAAACAAACAACAAACTTCCCTCATGGACTAGTACCTTGTTGTGGGAGCTTATTTCTCTCTGTCCTGTACAATCTCCCAAAACTCTTCATAGCATCATCATAAACAGAGGGAAAACCAAAGCCAGTAACAACTGGGTCCCCCTGTCCTCCCCCGAGACCAGGCTGGAGGTCCATCATCTGCAATGCATTAGCCACTCTGGTGCAGCCATGCAACGTACCTGATCTCATTTGATATGCCACATGCAGCAGCTTGAGAGCACCCCGCTCTGGCCAGGTTGGTGCACTGTGTGATCTGATGAGAGATATGCTACATAAAATTTGTCTTTCCTCTGTAATGGGGCTCCCACACAGAAGCAACATGCAGCAGAGAAATGCATGCAGTTAAGTCTACTAGGGATGTGCGAATGCAGTTCGGGAGTTCATAGTTCATACCAACTGGGTCTGTTCGAATGACCGAACCAAACGACCGAACTGAACCCAAACCGACCGAACTGAACTCGATCAGAACTTGGAAACGACCAAACAGTTTGGTATCATCGGGTGAGTTCGGAAGAGTTCAGGTGGCAAAAACGTGACGGGGGGGTCAGCTGAGTAGCAGACTTCTTGGCACCAGGAGTGGAGAGGCTTGGAGTAGCAGACGGCCTGCCCAATAACCATACCTTTTTTACACACACCACTGGCTTCGCAGTATGCGATTGGACATGGGGGACATGGGGCTAGGCTACACAGAGCCAGTGGAGCTTGTGGTAAGGCGGGCGGGCGTAGCAAGTTAACAAAAGTCATTGTCCTCCCCCCTTCCAACACCTTCTGAGATAGCTACTGTTCTTCACAGCAGGCGTTTTCAGAAGTCTCCCTCTCCCAGCAGTCTGTGTCCTATTCCTATTCCTAATCCATTGCTACCCCACTCATTTACCTTCCTAGTTTCATTTATTTAGATTTGATTAGATAGATTTAGGTGTTATTTTTATTTTTTAACCCTCCCTGTGTTCTTTTTCCCTACCCTCCATTAAATCCTCCCTTCCTCCCTTTATATATTCCATCCCTGATTCCCTTCTCCTGTTTTGGGATTTATTTAGAGTAGGATTACATTGATTTAGGTTTCATTTCAGTTTTGTACCCCTCCCTGTGTTGTTTGCTGTGCGCTGTCTGTGTTTCCCCCCCTCATCCCTGTGTAATATTGTGTGTGTGTGTGTCTATATATATATATATATATATATATATATATTAGATAGTTACTTAGTATATAGTTGTAGGAGTTAGCTTAGTTATAGAGATAGATAGAGATAGTGTTAGTATGTAGTAGTTATTCAGTTTTAATGTTTTAGAGTGTGTTTGTAGGATAGTTCATTTAGTTCCATAGATTTTAGAATAGCTAATGGTAGTTAGAGTTAGTGTCTATCGATCGATCGATCGATCGATCGATAGATAGGTAGATAAAAAAATCAGAATAAATAAATAAATAAATAAATAAATAAAATTTACAAGTGCGTTCCTTGGGTTGGAAGACATGGAGAAGGGAAGCAGGAGAGGCCAGTCTGCTGCCCGTAAGGCGGGCAGTGGGGCATGTGGCAGAGGTGGTAGGGGTCATGCCAGCAGAGTGGCAGCAGGCAACAGCCCGAGCCCATCACCACGCCCCAAACTCCACAGGCCTGATTTTGGGCGACAGGCTTCCGAGACTCTCAGCAGTGGTACTAACCAGGAGTGGGTGGGTGGTTAGACAGAGCCTCCTGCCAGCATCCTCCACTATGACGCACGGCACTGCAAGGTTTGCAGTCCAGGCAGCTGCAGCTGCAGAAGTAAGTGCAGGTGCCTCAGGGGCATAGTCTGATGTTCACCACGGGCCACCATTGTCCCCCATTATTGAGGTGATCCCCAGCAGTCCATGGCTTGTGGATCCCACCCGGGCTGTTAGAGGCAGGGCCCGATCCCCAGACAATGGCAGCAGGGAGAGTAGTAGCAGCAGCGGCAACAGCTATAGGGGCCACAGGTAGAGTGGGCAGACAGGGGCAGTGGACCCCAGCGGGTTCCCAANCCACCCGGGCTGTTAGAGGCAGGGCCCGATCCCCAGACAATGGCAGCAGGGAGAGTAGTAGCAGCAGCGGCAACAGCTATAGGGGCCACAGGTAGAGTGGCAACAGCATGATGGGCAGTCCAGCAGCCTCAGGGTCCCAGTACTCCCTTTCGTGGGACATCACTCTGATTTGGAACAGCCAGGTAGACACTAGTCCCATGGAGGAGATGTCTGGAGCCGAGGTGATGGCTGTCCCTCTGAGAGCTGTGTCGCCACCATGTTCTGCCCCTCCCAGCAGTGCTGGTACTGGTGCATCACCCAGTGTGGGCCAGATGGAAGGAGGGGGCAAAAAGTTCTCCATCAGGGTGCATTTTAAGTTGGTATGGGCGAATGATCCCAGGGAGGTGCAGTGCACTTTTTAAGGTGGTGAAGCGTGGGCAAGTGCTCACCAACCTTGGCACAACTGCCATCGTGAGGCACCTCAAGGGATTCCATAGTGCTGTGCTTCTAAGTTGGCAGACAGGGGCAGTGGACCCCAGCGGGTTCCCAAAAGGAGCGGCCAGTTGTCCACCTCCATCAGCAGGCAAGCATCCTGATCCAACAACTGCATCTAGCAGCAGGATAGGAATTGCTGCTAGGGGGGAGCAGCAGCAGCAGCAGCAGAAGCAGCAGCAGCAGCATCAGTCCACCATGGAGGAGCTGGGGTGGGGGCAGCTGCCAAGCCCCTCGTCAGCTGAAGGACGTGAAGGACGGCGTGGATTTCAAGCAAAAGCCACGCTCATGTTAGAGGAAATGATCGCAATAGATGGGCAGCCTTTCTCCATGATCGGGGACATGGGGTTAAGATGCCTGATTGCCTTTCTGACCCCCCCAGTTTAAGCTGTCCTTGCACACTACCCTGAGTCGGCAGGTGGAGCCAGCCATGTACCAAGTTTTAAAGGAGCGGGTGAAGGAGCAGCTGGCAGGGGCTGGGGATACCACCGTCCACTTCACCACAGACCTGTGGTTGAGCAGGAATGCTCAGCACAACTACCTGGCAGTGACAGTGCACTGGTGGTAGGATCTGGAGGCAGCATTTAGCAGTGGCAGGAGGGGTCCCGAAGCAAGGTATAGGTGGACCCTGCTTCAAGCAGAGGTAATGGAAAGCCCCCACATGACCTGGAACATAGAGAAAGCCCTGACTGCCATGGTGAGGCAGTGGGTCACGCCAGGTGCGCCCTTCACTAAGGGGGGGCATAGTCACCGATAACATGGCCAACATCTTGAGGGCAGTCTGCGAGGGGGACTTCACTAGCATCCCTTGCATCACACACACACTTTGCCTGGTATTCAGGGACACTCTGGGCTTGGGGGAGAAGGAGATTGGGACCGGCATTCTTAGCTCCCTGATTGAGAGGGGGAGGAAGCTGTCCAGTTTCTTTAACCAGAGAATTAAGGGAAGCGACTTCCTCCGGGCAAAACACTGCTGAGCAAGGCTCCCCAGTGCACCAGCTGGTGCAGGATGTGTCCATACGGTGGAATTCAACCGTCATGATGCTCAAGTGGCTTCTTGAGCAGAAATCCGCCTTGCATCAGGTGCAACTGGTGACAGACAGCGGAGCACCTCCAGGGTACAATGGGGAGGAATGGGAGATCCTGGCTCACACGGTCTTTGTTTTGAGACCATTCCTGGCCGTGACGGAGACCGTGAGCTCATCCATGGCAACCATCAGCCAGGTGACGCCTCTGGTGCAGAGTCTCCTCAGGAGGCTGGAGGAGAGTCTCCAGGGGCGGGATTGTGGCCCTCAAGGCAGGAAGCTGGCCGGGGAGGAGGTTGACCTGGTGCAGAAGCTGAAGGCACATTTTGATGAGCTCCTGGGGAGGGCGGAATACATTCTGCCAACCATGCTGAACTCCAGGGTCAAGGGCAGCGTGGCATGCCAGACACAGCTCTATGGCCACTGGAAGTGTGAGCTGGTGTAAGGAATAGATGCCATGGGAGGTTTTGTACCCACTGCAGCTGTCTGCACGCTAACCGCAATGCACAGCTAACCCCGACACTGCCAGACAACGCACAGAAGTAGGTGCCTCTGACGGGAGACCCCAGCACATCAGCAGGGATTTCCCCATTACCAAACCCATCCATGTCACAAGAACAGCCTCTGCTAGTCCCACGGCATTCTGGGGCAGCGCCTGCACCGTTGAGATGCTTGCAACAGCTCCAGGCATGCAAGGAGGGCGTGGCCTGCAACATAAATACCAATGCTACAAGACAAGCGGCGCCAGTGATCTGAGACTGGCTGCTGGAGCGAAAGTTGTTGCTTGAGACTTGGTCCCCACATTAGCTCTGAGCTTCCCCTCCTTCCCGCATCCCTCTTTAGTGTTGCTGAAGCAAGTCTGTCTGCGCGAGTGTAGTGAGTGTTACCTTTGTGTGTCTGTAGAGTGGTGGAGAGAGTGTGTGTGAGTGGGTGGAGCATGAGTGTGCCCTTTCCCCTCCCCCCTCCAGTTCATTCCCCTCTAAGTGAGTGCATTGGAGTTGTTGCCTTCCTGTCATACCTGGGTCCCCTAACCTTCTGTCCTCACTATCATCCTTGCACAGCCCTCTCCCTCTCCCAGGGTAAGTCTGTGGGTGAGAGTGGTTGAACGGTGGGCAGGGTGCCCCAGTACCTACTCCTCGATACCCTATGATGGTAGGGGCCTAATCCTTGTGTAGGATCAAAAGGCCCACTTACTATCCTCATGGGTGTCTTGCACACCTACCTGGTGCCGAGTGCTTGGGTCAAGGCAGCCCATGCTTCACGCCACTCGTTCATGAGTCTCCCTGAATTCCTGCTACCGCAGGGCTACCCATCCCCTCCCCCACTGACAGCTGGTGGAGAGGGTCTGGTGGGCAGAGCGGGCTCTGAGAGTGCTTGGCAACAGCAGCAGCAGGATTCCTCTGGGGATGGTGGGAGTGGGAGCAGCCACCCCTTTCAGCTGGCAGGTCTATCCCTGCTCCCAGCCCTAGTGGTAGCAGTAACAGCAACAGGCTGAGCAACAGCAGCACCCTTATTGTTTCCAGCAGCAGCAGCTCCTATGTGAAGGCTACTCTGGGGTGCATGGGGTCATGCACAATAGGGCAAGCAGCGTGGCTGAGGGCAGTGGTGGAGATGGTGCCCAGGCAGAGTTACCAGAGGGAGTACGATGTCACCTCAACAGCAGTGGAGACTTACCTGGAGGAGTCATGCATCAATCCTAGCAATGATCCCCTGGCCTTCTGGGCTGGCAAGTCTGGTTGGCTCTGTCCAAAGTGGCCAAGGGTCTTTTGTCCTGCCCACCAACCAGTGTCCCCAGAGAGTGGGTGTTCTCCATGGCAGGGGACATTTGCTCTCTGCACCGCCTGAGACTGGGGACCAAGTTGGTGTAGCAGTTGTTCTTCCTGAAGGTGAACCTTCCACTGTTGGGATTCCCCAAGCTGCCCCTGGACATGGATTGATGGTGCAGTGGCACATACCATCCCATGCCAGGGGCAGTCTTGGGACAGGGGTCCTTCTCAATCTGGGTTGCTGGTGCTGTGCTGAGGTTCTGTCCCTCCCTCCCTCCCAATGCCTGGCGCCCATCCTGCCTCTCTCTCTCTCTCTCTCCCTCTCTCTCATACTAGATGGCCATGGTCAACTTATCTGACTGACCGACCTCATGATGCAGGGTGGTATTATTGGGAAAATGTAACCCAGCCAGCCGGCCTCTAGCTAAATGATCTCGGCCCGTCTATATGAATGCTTTCTCTCTCACACTGCACAGTCTTTACCAGCCTATTTGAATGCCCTGCCAAGGTCCCAGACTGCCTTCCCTATTGCCTCTCATGCCACCCTGCCTGTCTGCCCACCCGGTGGGCAAAGCTCGAACCCTGCCTCAGTGTGCCTGCCTCTCATGCCACGCTACCTGTCTGCCCGCCCACCTGGCCAAGTGGTCAAGATCAAAGCCTGCATCAGTTTACCCTCCCATGCTCATGCCAAAGTGGCTGTCTCCCTGCCTTGTGGGAAAAGCTGAAGCACTGCCCTGGCCTGCCTGCCTATCATGCCAAGGTGCCTGTCTGCCAGCTCTGGCAACCCTAGGTAATGTGCCCCACTGGCCTGGTGATTGCGCTGCTGCTATCATATGGTCAGTGGGTGCTCTGCACTGACCAATCCAAATGTGCCCACACATTCCTGCTGCTGCCATCTGCTGCTAAATGGGAGCTCTTCCCTGGCAAATCCTACCATTCTGACTCCATGGGTGCTGCACACAGGCAAATCCTGATGCTGCCGTCTCTGCTTGTGCCAAGGGTTCTGAGCCTGGTCAATTCAATGACTGCTGCTGCTGCTGCTGCCAATGCCACCTATGCTGTCTGTGCCAAGGGTTCTCTGCCCTGACAATCCCATGTCAGCTACTGCTTCCAATGCTGCCTATGCTGTCTGTGCCAAGGGTTCTGTGCTTTGGCAATCCAATGTCTGCTGCTATTGTCAATGCCGCCTATGATGTCTGTGCCAAGGGTTCTGTGCCCTGACAATCTAATGTCTGCTGCTGCTGCCAATGCTGCCTATGCTGTCTGTGCCATGGGTTCTGTGCCCAGGCAATCCAATGTCTGCTGCTGCTGCTGCTGCTAATTCCACCTATGCTGTCTGTGTCAAGGGTTCTGTGCCCTGGCAATCCAATGTCTGTTGCTTCTGCCAATGCCACCTATGCTGTCTGTGCCAAGGGTTCTGTACCCTTGCAATCCAATGTCTGCTGCGACTGCTAATGCCACCTATGCTGTCTGTGCCAAGGGTTTGGTGCCCTGGCAATCCAATATCTTCTACTGCCACCAATGCCACCTATACTGTCTGTACCAACAGTACTGTGCTCTTGCAATCCAATGTCTGCTGCTGATGCCAGTGCTGCCTATGCTGTCTGTGCCACGGGTTCTGTGCCCTGGCAATCCCATGTCTGCTGATAACATCAATGCCGCCTCTGCTGTTTTTGCCATGGGTTCTGTTCCCCAGCAATCCAATGTCCGCTGCTTCTGCCAATGCTGCCTATGCTTTCTGTGCCACGGGTTCTGCGCCCTGGCAATCCAATGTCTGCTGCTGCTGCTGCTGTTGCTGCTGCTGCTGCTGCTGATGATGATGATGCTGATGCTGATGCTGATGCTGATGCTGATGCTGCTGGTAATGCATGTCAGCCATTTGCTCCTCAATCTTGTAGAGGGCCATAGCTCAGATGAGTGTGCTGGCAGCCGGGGGCTGGGTGAACATTTGATTCACCACCAGGCAAGGCTTGCCCAATTTGCAATAGAGCTTCTTTAGTTCGGTTGAGTACAACCCAAGCTTGCAATGCCTGGCCAAGCAGAGGTCCCAGCCACCAAGCCCTAGCTGGGTCTCTGCTGCTATTCCACCAATGCCAGCCAGTCTGCAATTCCCAGTCAAGCAGGGGTGCCAAGAGCAGTTACTGTGCCCTGGCAATCCAATGTCTGCTGCTGCTGCTGCTGCTGCTGCTGGTACTGCACACCAGCCATTTGCTCCTCAATCTTGTAGACGGCCATAGCTCAGAAGAGAACGCTGGTGTCCGGTGGCTGGGTGAACAATGGGGTGGAATGGGAGATCCTGGCTCAGACGGTCTTTGTGCTGAGACCATTCCTGACCATGACTGGCACTCGCCTATCTCTTAGGACCGACTGACCCATGTTCAATGGCTGTTCACATGGAACCGTTCTCCACTTCGGCCTTCAAAGTCTTCCAGCCACTCCAGCCCCAGAACCCACCATCAGGGTTCTGGGCCTACATTCCAGGCAGGGAGAGCTGTCCATCCATGTCATCTAGAAGCTACCACTTTAGTCCCCGGACCCACCATCAGGGTTCTGGGGCAATCATTCCACTCACAGGGAGCTGTCATTCCACTGCATCAAGAAACAATCAGCCACTCCAGCCCCAGGACCCCAAATGTTTGACAGAACTGAATTCAACTGAACCAAACGACTGAACCCAAACTCGGTTTTTGAACCGAACGTCCAGACCCAAACTCAGTTTTCAAACCACACCATTGTATGGCCAAACATCTGAACCCCATTATGTTCACACATCCCTACTGTCTACTGGCAGCCCAGCAGACACCACGTTGGTTCTTCACATCCCTTCTCCCCCATCCCCCTGGACACCCTGGCATAGAGGAAACTTAACTCCTGGAGCCAGGCAAAGAGAGTCCTCTGGGTGTCTCATAGTGCTGCTGTCTGACTGCCAAGCTGAGCAAACCAAGCACCCCAGATGGACTGGCAGCACCCAATAATTTTTTTATTTAAAAAAAAAAACAATCTAGGAAGCTGCACCTGCCTGGAGGCAGCCAGAGGACCCTTGGTAAAAGAAGACAACTTGAATAAACCATGCAGATTGCAAGTAATTGTGATCATTCATACCAAAAGCCAATCTGCCCAGCAGACACCACATTGGTTCTTCACTCACACACACATACACATGCATGCACACATGCATGCACCCACACACCGGGGTAACCTGGCATGGGGGGAACTTAACTCCTGAAGCTGGGCAGATAGTGTGCTTGCAGTGGAACCCATTTTTCTTATAAGCATGGCATGCAAACCCCCCATGCCCCAGCATTTTCCCTATGCACAGGCAGGCCAGGCCAAACCAAACCATGCCATGCTATGCCAGGAATCCCCCTCCCCAGACCAGCTGATTACTCATAGTTAGCAGCATTGTAGTAGCACACATCCAAATTCACCAGGGAATGGGATGGCTCTGGGAGGTGTGTACCAGTTTTGTTTTTTGGCATTTCTCTTCTTATTGGCTGCAGCCTTGTACCAATCAAACTAGCCATCTGGTTTCGCCAGCCAATTGATTCAAAATCTGCCTTACCCCATGACTCAACTGTCCCCTTCCACACACCCCCCCCAACCAAATATGAAACTTTTCCCATTAGCTTCTGGGAGCTTCTCCAGGCAGGCACAAGCATGCAGGTGCTTCCAAAGTTTCAGGAGTTTTCAGAAAAACAGCCGCGCTTTCCTGAACTTTTGAAACAGCTGTTTCTGGGTAGAAAACCCCATCATTCAGGGATTTCAGAATAATTCCGAAAGCTTCATTTCATCCCTAAAGTATCAAATCTGCTTCTAACTATTGTCCTTTCTTTATCCCTCTAATTCCAGAAATAGGATTATCTAGGATACATCTTACCTGAAACAAGTGAAACTGCATGAGTACATTATTTGCTATTTCCCTGCAAAAACATATGCTCTTTTTCCTGTAGGGACCAAGCATCCTAAAAACATAGATAATTGCTTATCCAGTTATGTATGCCTTCCTTTTAAATCATTTTTAGATATTTATTTGTAATGACTTTGTGCCAGCAATATGCTCATAAATCATTGTCCTTTTTTTTAACTCTCCTGGATTAATATAAATTCCATTTAATTATATATCTGATTGGTGCAATTACATTTAATCCCTCCTGATGTTCTAAGTAGATTTTAGTAGACCACCACAGCCTATTAAATAGCAGTGGTAGAGGTTAATATCATGATTATGTGTAGGTTTAGATAAACTGTATCGAGAAAAGACTTCTATCCTGCTGACTGTATTTAAAGATGAGCAAGTAGTATTGTATGCTACAGCATGAGTAGAACAAATGCTCAGGGATGCTTTATTATTTGATCAGGTTAACTTAAAACTAGGGCTGAAACTCGCCCCTGTGATTTACTGTTTCTTGGCAAGAATCACAGTTCTCAGCTTGTTCTGGCAACCAAGAATGAGCTGAGAACTATTAGTGTCTTGTTTGCATCCTTGCCGAGAAACATGACAGTCCCTCCAAAAAAAGAGAAAAGAACTGAGCATGTATAAAATAGCCACCGTGGCCATTCTGCATGTGTACAGGTCTGAAACAAGAAACCTTGGTGACTGCTGCTTGTGCTTGTGTGAAGCAGTGTCATCCATTGGAAACAGGATATTCCTCAAGAAGATTCAAGCAATGCAGAAACTTACCAGCTTTTCCCACTGTTTTTACCATTTTCTGTTGTTTTTTACAAATTGAACAGGGCTGTTACTAGCTGGTTTCAATCCCCATGTGTGCCCTGTTTACACCCCAGATGCTGTGGAGACAAAAACATGTTGGCTAAGCTCCGAAGAAGTGATGGAAATTGCCATAAAAGTGCCGTAAAACTGTCATAAAACTGTCATAAAATTTCTAGAAATTGACTAAAAACTTGCAGAAAGTAATGAAAAATGACTAAAAGATCCAAAAAGCAATGAAAATGACAAGAAGTCCTGAAAAGTTCTGGAGAGTGAAGGAAAAAAAATGGCAAAAGTGTGGAATTGCTGGAAAGTGACAAAGTACTGATTGACACTTGCAAGCAATCGTGGGAAGTCGGTATTTTCCTTTGGAACAGGAACACTTGCTCTTGATCTTAGCCCTACATGTGTGCAGCCCTTTCCCAAAGCACTGCAGGCACTGTTGCCATCATTTTGGAAAAGGGCAGCCATTGTGAGCATGCATGGAAGATATTTTGCACATGTGCTGATAGGCTGTGCTTTTCCAAAATGGTGGTGACTCTTCCTGCATCATTTTGAAAAAGGTTTGTGCACATGCAGAATGGTCCAGTGGCCATTCTGCACAAGAACAGTGCTTTGATTATTATTATTTTTTAAATGAAGTATATTGGACGATTTCGTACAAGGGCCATGATGTTCCCCAGCAAAAAATCACATGTGAATAGCGATATCTCGCAAACACAAAAACGACTTTTCTTTTATCCCTACTTAAAACATGTTTCTAAAATGGGATTGACAAACACTGACTTTTATATATCCTACATATTTCCATTATATTGGAACCAATGCTAGCCCCCTCATGACCTCTCCCAAAGGCAGCATATACACGTTGAATAGGAGAGGTAACAGAATGGAACCTTGCAGAACTCCACATGTGAGATCCCAGGGAGATGAAGAATGGTCCCTCAACACCACTCGCTGAGTTCTTCCACTCAGGAAAGAGCAGAACCATTCAAGAATGATTCCGCCCACCCCAGCACAGTCCTGCTAGCGTCACCAACATCTCATGGTCAATAGCGTCAAAAGCAGGCGACAGATCTATCAAAATAAACAGAGTTGACTGACCCTGGTCCAACTCACAATGTAGGTCATTGACCAAGGCCACAAAAGCAGTCTCAGTGCCATAACCCAGGTGAAAGCTGGACTGCAAGGGATCCAGAAAACTGATGTGGTCCAAATGCACCTGTAGCTGCTGAGCTACCACCCATTCAATAACCTTCCCTAAAAAGGGAATATTAGAGACTGGGCGATAGCTGGCAGGGGAATCAATGTCAAGCAGTGGTTTCTTGAGCAGAGGCTGCACCACAGCCTCTTTAAAGCATCCTGGAACTTGGCCCTCCCAAAGGGGGGCATTGACCACACGCACCAGCAATGGTCCTAATGTCTCCTGGCTGGCCTTAATCAGCCAGTATGGGCACAGGTTCAGTTCACAACATGTGGCTCTAACCATATGAAGCACATATCCAGCATCAGTGGATGATACCCACTGGAATTGATCCCACAAAACTGGACAAATCAGAGCATCCATAATCTTTGGGTCCTCTACCATACCAAATACAGCATCAAAGTCATGGTAAATGCGAGCAATTTTATCCACAAAGTAGTCAATAAATATGTCACAGTGAGCATTGGAAGAATCCACTTCCAGGTGGAGACAGGCTGGACTGACCAGCCCCTTCACCACCTTATGCTATGAAGGCAGCAAAGAAACTCTTCTTTGCTGTCTGCACAGTCTGGCATCAGTTCTTAAACTAAATGTATGCCACAAACTTGTCTTCGGCATGTGTACGGTGCCACCATCACTCTAACTGCCTCCCTTCCTGTTTCAACTGCCACAGGTCCTCCATGAACCATGGGGCCCTACGCCATTGAAGCCTGGGAAGTGGATACCTCAGAACCGTTCTATTGATGGCCTCGGTCAACAAGGTGTTCCAAAAGGTCTCAAGGTCATCGAGTGAATGGCTGTCAAGGTCAGAAGGTAACTTCCCAAGAGCATTCCAAAACCTATCCAGTTCCATAAGTCACTGGGGACAAACCAACCAAATAGATTCCACACCCTTCAAGTGGCAGTCATGTTCTAGGAGACAGGCCTGTAGGAGGTAATGATCAGGGCCCCGAGGGATCCGCGGGTCTGCGAATCGCAGATTTCCCGCGGAATTCCCCTCCCCCCGCGGAATCTCCTGCCCCGCTTCCCCCAGCGCAGAATTTCCAGCCTGCGCTGCGGGGACGCGGGGCAGGAGATTCTACGGGGAAAGGGGAATGAACAAACCCTCGGGGCTTCCCCTCCCCAGCCTCCCCAGCAGCCCAGGGCCCTTTAATTTGCTTACCAGGGATGGCTGCAGCAGCTGCTCCGTCCAGCACGCTCTTTTCCTGCTCGCACTTCCTGGCCCCTCCCGACGGGGCTCTCAGGGCGACGCAGCC
>QEPC01005277.1:878938-896429 GCA_003113815.1 Sphenodon punctatus
GCCCTGAGGGTTTACCAGTGCGGGGGGAGGAGGAGGCAAACCAAGCCCCCCCCCGCATGGTAAATCGCGCCGAGGCGCAGAATTGGCCCCTGACTCCCGCGGAATTTTTAAAAAAATTCCGCGGAAGAATCGGGGCCCTGGTAATGATCCATCCATGACAAGGGCATCAATGACACATCCCTCAACAACGGATCCCCCACCTCAAAGCCAGTGCAAAACACCAAATCCAGAGTATGTCCAGCCTCATGTGTCGGGCCACTCACCACCTGAACCAGGCCCATGATTGCCATGGTGGCCATGAACTCATGCTCCGCACCTTGAAGACTGGTGTCGGCGTGTATGTTGAAGTCCCCTAAGGCTACCAGCCTCGGGGACCGCAATATCGCCTCCGACACAAAATCCACTAAGGCTGTATTCTCACCTGCAGTAGCGGTGGCAGCAGCTGGTGGGGAAAGAGAAGAAGTGGCAGCCTGGAGGAACCAGCCAACAGGAAAAGAGCCGGTGTGAAAGGGAATCTGCCACGGCTTCTCTCGCGCATGTCAGAGCAGGATTTTGCGCCCTGACATGCGCGAAAGAAGCTGCGGCAGAATACCTGGCTCTGCCTCTCCACAAGGGAGGGGGGGGACCCAAGCTCCACCCCACTTAAGCAACATTAGCAGCAGCCTAATGTGCTATAATAATAATAATAATAATAATATAAACCAGTTCTCCTTGACAGATTTTATATTTGCCTCAGCCAAGAGCTGAAATTACAGTAGCTTAGCATGAGCAATCAGCATGCTGGGAAATCCACTATTAGCATTAATATATGATTGTACAGCCATTTGGGTGATTTCAACAAGCCTCAACACAAACAGGCATTTCTAGTTTAACACCTTTCTTGTTTAGTTAGAATATTTTATTTTGACTTAAATTTTGTTGACATCTTTCCATAGTCTTTATCTAATATTTTGAAATATTTGTTGGGTGTCAAATTTATACAAATGCAAAGAAACATAGGCTCCAGTTTTGTAAATTGTTTTACACAGGTGTGAAAGTGGAGTGATCAGTTTGAATAATTGTTGCCTTTTGAGCATGATATAACAGGCAATGGACAGTGAACATGACTACAATGCTTGGTCTTTTACCTATGGGATTTAGTGAGTCCACTAGATCACCCTAAACTCCTACTGCATGTTTGTAGGTATAATTTGCATATTGACTATGGGACCAAAATAACTATTTTGTTTCAGTTATTCATAATTTGTACTTTATTTATTTAATATATTTATACCCCGCCCCTCCTGCAAACAGCTCGGGGCAACTAACAAATCTCAATAAAACAATGCTTAACATATTTAAAACATCATAAAAATCTCACCAATTAAAACAGGGAAAGACAAAATTATAACAAAAAATATGGAAGGGTAGGGGGATAAAAACCCACTAACCCACCCTCCCACCCTCCCCAAAGACCTGGGTGAACAGCCAGGTTTTACAAGCTCGACGGAATGTTAAGAAGCTTGGGACCAGGCGAGCTTCCTCGGGGAGGGAATTCCAAAGATGCGGCCCGGCCACCGAGAATGGCCTCTCTATTGTGGCCCCCCACTTAACACGGGGGACCTCCAAGAAGGCACCCCCGGAAGACTCTGGGGCGCGGAGGGCGAGGCGATCCTTTAGTAGTACTGCCTTTAGTAGTACTGTTTAGTAGTATTTGCGTTAAGTAGTGCTACAAGCAAAGTTAGCAAAGTGTTGAATAACACTAAATAATACTACCTAAGCTAATGGCACGTTGGCAATGGACAAGGTGTGTGAGGGTGTCAACTTGCAGAGATTTCCTAGACTGGTGTGTATTAATCACCCAGTGACAGCAGCAGCAGTAGCAGCAGCAAAATGTGGGCACTGGCATTGGCACTAGGGGTGTGCACTAGGTCCCTATGTCATTTTCCTTTTTTCGTTTTTGCTATTCAAAAATGTTGTTTTCATTATCGTTATTAATGACAATGTCATTTTTGTTATTGTTTTTATAATTTTTGATATCATTTTTGTTATATCAATATCGGTATCGGTATCAATATCTGTTTTTGTTATCGGTATCAATATACATTATCGTTATTAATATCGTTATTGATATTGGTATCATTTCAATATATATATATATATTTCTGGTATCAGTACCATTACTGATACCTGTGCACAACTAATATTTATCTAAATCTAAGGGAGGCAGAGGAAGGGGAAAGGAAAACTATCTATTATCTATATAATTATTCTAATATATATGTCTATAATATCTAATCTATACTACCTATCTATATATAATGTACAGGGGGGGAGAAGGGCAAGGAAAAGGAGAAGGTAAAATGTAGAGTATGAGGAAGGAAAGGTATTGGTGGGAATACTGTTTGGTTCGGTCGCCGAGTTCGGGTTCGACCGTTCGGTTCAGTTCGGGCATTCAGAAAAAGGTATCGCGAGATCCCGTGATCGCGCTGGAAACTGGAAATTTGAGTGCGTGCGGAGCTTTGTGGTGAGAGACTGTGTGTTTGGCTGGCTGGTTGTTTGGTTCGTGTGTTTTGGCTGTGTTTGGTTTGGCTATGTTGTTTTGGTTGGTGAGTGTTGGTGGGTGACTGTTGTTGGTCTGTGTGCTGTTTAAAAAAAAAATGAAGAACACTGTTGTTTTAATTCCACGGCTGGGGACCAACGTGGTGCTCCCAGAGCCAGTGTGGTAGTGGTGGTGGAGGAGGAGGAGGAGGTCACTGCCCCAGCCCCTGGACCTTCAGTGGTGGTGGCCAGCTCCTCTGATGAGGAGCAAGCGGTGGGTACAGGAGGTGCTGCCAGGTTTGTAAACTTTTTTTTTTACTTTGAGGACAAGAAAGGCTCTATCCGTTAGAGTGAGCTCACTGTTGTGCGGGCGGGTGCGTGGCTGGTGTGGATCAGTCAGGCACAAACAGTGAGCATCAGTAGGTAGCAGCGGATGTCTGCCACAGAGAGAGAGGGTACTGAAGTGTGGGGGGCTCTTCCAGCAATCAGGCATAAGCACGAGCAGCAACCCTACCCAAACATGTGCCTGCCGGCCATCCCTAGCAAGGGTCTCCCATCCCAACCTAGTTGCCATCCCAACCTAGCACCCCCAAATAAGGGCAGGATTTGCACGTGCCAGCCAGGGTCTTTCCAGTTGCCATCCCTAGCACCCCAGAAAGGGCAGGATTTGCATGTGCCAGCCAGGGTCTCTCCATTGCTATCCCTCCCTAACAGCACCCCAAGGGGAGCAGGATTTGCACGTCCCAGCCAGGGTCTTTCTAGTTGCCATCCCTAGTACCCCAGGGAGGGCAGGATTTGCACATGCCAGCCAGGGTCTCTCCATAGCTATCCCTCCCTAGCAGCACCCCAAGGAGGGCAGGATTTGCACATCACAGCCAGGGCCTTTCTAGTTGCCATCTCATTTGCACATGCCATCCAGGGTATCTCCATTTGCCATCCCTAGCATCCCCTAGCACCCCAAAGAGGGCAGGATTTGCATGTGCCAGCAAGGGTCTTTCTAGTTGCCATCCCTAATGCTCCAAGGAGGGCAGGATTTGCTCTTGCCATCCAGGGTCTCTCCATTTTCCATCTCTAACATCCCTTAGCAGCCCAAGTAGGACAGGATTTTCATGTGCCAGCCAGGGTCTCTCCATTTGCCATTCCTAGCATCCCCTAGCACCCTAAGGAGGGCAGGATTTGCACGTGCCAGCAAGGGTCTTTCTAGTTGCCATCCCTAGCGCCCCAAGGAGGGAAGGATTTGCACATGCCAGTCAGGGTCACCATCTCCTATTGCCATCCCGAGCACCCCAAGGAGGGAGGACTAGAGGCATCATCATAAACGCATTATATTACTTAGGTGTTGTTTATGTGTTCCTGTTTCAGAGAGGAATTGGATGCCGGTGCTGGTGCCAGGCCACGCAGGACACCCAGGCAGAGGTCACCAGTGCCAACCCCAGACAGTCGGCAGACAAGGTCCAATGTCTGGAGGTGCTTTGATAAGGAGAATGGGTTCGCTGTCTGCATGGTAATACATGGGGGCTAGAACAACAGGGTATGCAATATGCATTGCCCTCTATGACCTGTTAGAAAAGGAAGTTCCCTGCAGAGAGAGATTGGCCACCCACCCACTTGTGGAGACAAAATGCCGGCAGGGCTTGACACAGACCATTGATAGTATGGCACTTCTTATGTTCCTATCTTTTTACGCTCTTTAGATCTGCAAGAAAAGATTCCGGAGGCAAAGAGAGGGAATCACATTGGAGCTAAATGCCCATATTGAAAGTCTCCATGGCAAGACGGTGAGATGGCAGGAGGACTCTGGCTTGGCCATGGAGCTGGAACATCAGTGCCAGAAGAAGGGGGGGGAAGGAAACCTGAAAGTGCTGCCATGTAAGCCCTTCCTTCTCCTCCAGCCCCGATGTGGAGTCCCCAGGGTCCCAGGAGTCTACTGCAGCCAAGGCCTTTTGGGCCGAAGTGGAGAGGCCTGGCTGCCAGATGATGTTGGGCATACGCTGCTGTTAGCTCCCACCCTAACTGAAACCATTTCCCTGGAAGATCCCAGGGTCCCCAACTGCGGCATCCTGCTTTGCCTTCTTTTCCAGGAACAGGAGCATCGCCACCGGTCTCGGAGACAGCCGTGGCCATGTCCCCATGGCGGAAGCTTGCTGAGACAACCCAGCCGCTCAGCGGACCTTCGTCCATGCAATCCCTGACCCCACGCAATGCGGGGTCCGGGCTTCAGCCGCTCCGCTGTTCAGTGTGTCTGCAGGCGCGGCTGGGGGCAGAGCCAGAGACACAAAAGGCCAGCGCTGGGCATTCCCCAGTGCTGGTAATTGGAGTGTGAAGCCATCCCCCTTGCAAGCTAAGTGTATTGTGATTTCTGGTGACTTTTTGCCCTGTTGTGTGTACCAGGAGTGTGTGTTCCCTTCCCCATTACCTCCCTACAAGTGAGTGTGCATGGCCAGGTGAGTGACAGGCAGGTACCTTCCCCTCCCCCAGCCCCAGGCCTTCCTTTCCCATCCTTCACCCTCTCCCTTGGATCCCCTCCCTAGCACCTCGCACCATCCCCACTATCATTATTTGACCTGTGCCCCCTCCCCAGTGTGTGTGCTTGTGCAGACTGAGTGTGACAGGAGGTTTGGATGCTCACTAGGGGTGGGACATCAGGGCAAATACCGGGTACCGGTTTTACTGGTTCCCGGATTTTAAAAAATTGGCTTACCGGATTAATACCGGTTTACCGGTACCGGATCTTTTACATTGATTTCAATGGGAACTGTGTCCCCATTGAAATCAATGAAAAAAAAACAAACCTCCCCCCTCACCCTCCCATACTGTGCAGGTGGAAGGGGGGACACCCCCCACCCACCCTGCCCAGCCTGGATTTTTAAAAAAATTCCCCTAAGTCCACAAGTGTGCCGGGCTCCGGGCCACTGCCGGCGACCCACAGCCAGCACCAGCAGCAGGTAAATACCGGTACTGTACTGATCCATGGGGTGGGGGGTGGTTTAACACACACCACACCCCAGGGATCACCCTACCTCCCCACCCAGGGATTGCCTAATGTCATTGTCTACCTTGAGCTCCGGGCGGCAGCGGTCCAGCAGCTTCACCGCTGGCTGTGGCTTCCGGCTTCAGCACGCTACTAGGCCTTCCAGGGAACTTCTGGAAGTTCCCTGGAAGGCCTAGTAGTGTGCTGAAGCCGGCAGCCACAGCCAGCGCTGAAGCTGCCAGACTGCCACCGCCACTACTGCCCAGAGCTCAAGGTAGGCGATCCCTGGGTGGGGAGGTAGGGTGATCCCTGGGGTGGGGTGTGTGTTAAACCACCCCCCACCCCAGGGATCAGTACAGTACTGGTACTTACCTGATGCTGGTGCTGGCTCTGGGTTGCCAGCGGTGGCCTGGAGCCCGGGGCACTAGTGGATTTAGGGGGAAAAAAAATTAAATCCAGACTGCGTGGGTGGGTGGGGGGTGTCCCCCCTTCCACCCGCGCAGACTGGACTAGGGGAGGGAAAGTGTTTGGGGACTTTTTGTGGGGTTTTTTTACATTGCAGCCATTCATTTGAATGGCCGCAATGTAAAAAAATCTGGCACGGGGGATCCGGTACCAGACCCAATAATACCGGAATAATCCGATACTGCCTGTGCACCAAAATACCAGCAGTATTGAATACTGGATGATCTGGTACTCCCACCCCTAATGCTCACTATAGCTCTGCACCCTATGATGATAGGGGACCCAGTCTCTGTGAGATCATAGGGTCCACATACTATCCTGATGGGCTTCTTTACCTTGGTGTCCACTGGCAGAGCATGAGCAGGGTTTGTGAGGGGAACAAGTGGGGCCCAAAGGAGATTTGCCCCCTTCCCCCACTGACAGAATTACCAGCATACCCTTTACCCTGCCCTGAGTGTAGCATGGAAGGCACTAGGGACTTAGCCAAACTTATTCGGGTGGTGCAGTCCCTGGCCTTCAAAACAAAGGACTTACAAGCTCAACATAAAGAATTAGCAGCCTCCGTGGCCAGGCACGCAGAGGCAGCCAGTCCCGGTGAGATAGCAACAGCTGAGGTACCCCCTGTCCCCCCGGCTCTGCCCACCAGCAGTGTGACAATACCTCGAGAACCCAAAGGCCCTATGTTGGATACATTTTGTGGGGACCGTCATGCATTTCAGGGGTTCCTGGCCCTTTGCGGGCTGAGGTTCACTATGCATCCCCCCAATACCCTGAAAGTGGCATTTATAATAGGACTGCTTAGGACATATTGCGGGGACTGCCTTAAAGTGGGCGACTACCCTGTTACAAAGGAATAGCCCCCTCTTGTCAAACTTGCTGATTTTCTGAAAGAATTTACAGTGTTATTTGACCATCCCCATTGAGTTAGAGATACTGAGGCCACAATTATGTCCCTTCGCCAATCCTGGGGAACGCTTCTGGAGTATATCACGCAGTTCCAGCAGCTAGCGCTGGAACTCTGATGGCATACTGAGGTCTTATGGGTGTTATTCCGGAAGGGTCTCAGCGAGGATTTGAAGGACCAACTAGCCTTCACTCCCCTCCCAGACACATGGGAAAAATTAGGCACGCTCACCTTACAAATTAGTGACCACCTAGCCGAACGACGGCGGAAAAGGAAACAAGAGTCCCACATGTACCTTCCCAGACCTAGAGCTACCTCAACCCCCACCTTGAGAGAGGCTAGGGAGGGTGGACCTGAGCCAGTGCTGCTAGGAGCATCCTGGGGTCCCTCACATGGGAGGAATGGGAACAAAGGTGCAGATCTCGAGCTTGCTACAGGGCATTTAGTTCCCGAGTGTCCCTCCGTACCACCCGAGCAAAAGGCCCCAGCCATAAAACTCCTTCCCACTGTGCTAGCTAAATCTGACAATCATCTCTGGGTGCCCCTGACCCTCACCTTAGGACCCCAACGGTCTCTAGTGGTGTGGGCCCTTATTGATTCTGGTGCCTCAGGAAATTTCATTGACTCAGGCCTCGTGCAAGGGTACACAGTCCCTACCCACTGAAAATCAACACCAGAGTCTGTCCACTCCATAGATGGCTCACCTCTGGTGTCGGGGTCCATTACCCAACAGACAGAGTGACTACTGTGCACAATCAGGGACCACCAGGAAACCCTGTCGTTGTACGTGGTTTGCACTGACTTGTTTTGTGTAGTGCTAGGATTGCCTTGGCTATGACAAGATGAACCACAGATCTCCTGGACAACCAGCAAGCTGCGCTTTACGTCCCCCTATTGCACCCAGACGTGCCAATGCCCAGCATCTAGGGTACAAGGAGTCCTGACTACAAGCAGCACCCCTGCTTTAGTGGAGCCGAGCATCCCTGACAAATATCAGGAGTTTGCGGATGTGTTCAGCAAGTCTCAGGCTGTAGAGCTTCCCCCCCACTGACCATATGACTTCCCAATCGACCTGCTCCCAGGTACAGAACCTCAATTTGGCAGGATATATGCGTTATCGAACCCTGAACTTGGAGCTCTGAGGCAGTACCTATATGAGATTTTGCAAAATGAGTTTATTCACCACTCTAGTTCTCCCATGGGGGCACCAATCTTTTTTGTGCCTAAAAAAGATGGAGGATTACACCCTTCTATCGACTTTCGGGCACTTAACAGTATCACCGTGAAGAATCACTATCCGTTGCCCTTAATCCCCGAACTACTGAATCGGCTACAGGGAGCCCTCATTTGTACTAAGTTGGAATTGCGAGGAGCCTACAACCTAGTTCGAACGCGACAGGGCGATGAGTGGAAAACCGCCTTCCGCACGCGCTATGACAATTTTGAATACCTCATTATGCCGTTCAGCCTCGCAAATGCTCCGGCCACCTTCCAGCACTTTATTAATGATATTTTTCATGACATTCTAGACACCTTCGTAATTGCTTACCTAGATGACATCCTCATCTACTCCCAGTCATTGGAAGCACAAGTTTCACATGTACGGCAACTACTGCAAAGTCTTCGAGCACATAGATTATACTGCAAGAGGGAAAAATGCACCTTTCATCTCATGATCATGGACTTCCTAGGCTTTGTAATCAGTCCAGCAGGAATCGAGATGGACCAGTGAAAGGTAGATGCCCTCCAACAATGGCCTGCACCCAAGGCAGTGAAATCCTTGCAATGCTTCCTTGGAAGCACTTATTATTATTATAGACACTATATTCCGAATAGCGCAGAGATCACCACACCTCTAACACATCTGCTAAAGAAAGGCCAAGGGTATCTATGGGGGGCCGAACAACAATACAGTTTTGACTACTTGAAGAAAGCCTTTGTTACCACCTCTCTCTTACAGCACCCTGGCTTTGAGAAACCATTTCATGTTGAGGCCAATGCCTCCAGTTCCACGATCGGGGAAGTCCTACTGCAAGAAGCAACTGACTAGAAATGGCTTCTCCTCTGCACCTACTACTCTAGACAGTTAACTGCAGCCAAACGTAACTACACCATCCTCTACTGGGAACTGTTGGCCATCAAGGCAGACTTTGAAGCCTGGAGGCATTACCTGGAAGGGGCCAAACACCATGTTTCAGTAACAACCAACCACAAGAACCTTACCTTCCTCCAGACTGTGCAGATCTCCAACGCCCGGCATGCCCACTGGGTGCCGTTCTTCGTGCAATTTACGTTTACCATACACTATCGTCTGGGATGGATGAACATCCTCGTGGATGCTTTGTCTCATTATAACAAAGGCCATGACCTCAAGACCCAACAACAAAGAACTATCTTGGACCCCAAGGTTTTCGCGGCCACACATACCTCTCTCTGGACCACTTGGAACAAGCAGGGGCCAGGAACTAAAGCTTGGTGATGACCCCTTATATGAAGAAGAAGAGAGATTGATTAAAAGAGACGGTAAGGTTGTTGTCCCCCCTTCATGCCGACCTCACATACTGTGAGCCAACCACCCCTTGGCGGGTCACCCAGGAGCCAAACGCATCTGCCACTTGTTACAAAGCACCTTCTGGTGGTCTATGCTGAAGCAGGATGTACAGCAACATGTGAACGCATGCACCATTTGTGCATGGACAAAGGTGCTATGAAAGGCCCCGGTGGGCCTCCTACAAGTAGCCCCTTTACCAAATGGCGCATGGCAACGAATTGGAAATGATTTTATTGTGGAACTACCCCCTTCCTGGGGATACACTGTGATCCTTGTTGCCGTTGATCATTTTACAAAGCTGACCCACTTTGTGGCATGTAAAGGATTACCTACAGCCTATAAAACAGCCATGCTCTTCATCTGATACATCGTTAAACTACATTGACAGCCCCTGGAAATAGTCAGTGACAAGGGATCTCAATTCACCTCCCGTTTTTGGAAAACATTGTTCACAACACTGCAAGTGGATCTAAAGTCCACCATGGCATACCACCCACAAGCCAATGGACAGGTAAGCGGGTCAATCAAAACCTAGAACAGTACTTGCGGTGCTACACGTCCTACTTACAAGATGATTGGTAAGCCTGGTTACCAATGGCGGAGTTTATGTACAACAATGAACCAAATGCATTGCTTGGAAATTCTCCACTCTTCACGACATACGGTTTCCACCACCAGATTGGAACCTTTGATTTCCCATCCACCCAAGTTCCCGCCACCGGTGCCCTTGCCCATCAAATTCAGGAGACTCAGGCCACTGCCAAGAAAGTCCTGGAAAAAGCGAGGCAACGATACAAGGCACAAACAGATAAACATCACTAAAACATGTCCCCCCCTGCAACGTGTGGATCGATCGCCGCCATTTTCCAATGACGTGCCCATCCACAAAACTGGACTATAAATATATCGGCCCATACCCAATCCTAAGACAAGTGAACCCAGACACCTATATGGTATGCTTGTCCCCCACGCCCCCCCGACTATGCATTCAACCAACCTTCCACATCGCCATGTTGAAGAAAGCTGATTCCCAAGTGCAACGGCCGGAACCCGCTCTCCCAGACCCCATCCCCCCTGTTGCAGCAGGTCCCGACTATGAGGTGAAAGTCAATCTGGACTCCAAGTTCCTCCACGGTCAGTTACATTACTTGATAGACTGGGTGGGGTATGGCCCCGAGGACCGGTCCTGGGAGCCGGCCCCTGGTGTTGCGGCTCCACACCTGGTCCCAGAATCTCATTGATGGTTTCTGCGATGGGTGGGCATGACTGATTCAGGTACAATGGAATGACAGCCTATGTGAGTTTAATAATAATTATGTCCCTAGAATTAGTGCATGGTTGGGCACACTTCATTCAACCAAGCGGTAGGTGGTAGCAGCAGGTACAGGAATGCACACAGGCGGGCAGGCAGGCAGGCACATATAATATGTTTTGTTATATTGATATATTCCATCTCATTTTGGTAGGTTTGCTGCTGGATATGGGTAATGGCCAATGGGCATTGATCAGGCACATGAGCACAGATGGGAGTTCTTCCTGGTTCTGGAAGGTGGCAGCTTGACCTGGATACACCTACCTCTCCCCCCCACCCCCATCTCTCTCATTCTAGCGGGGAGCCTCTCTCTCTCTCTCTCTCTCTCTCTCTCTCTCTCTCTCTCCATATAGTGCATGTGACAACATGGGTTGGATCATGTCTGTATCTTCTTCTAGAAGTGGGGAGACTTTCTCTCTCTCTCTTATCTCTCTCTCCCTCTCCCTCTCTCTTTTACACACACACACACCTTGAACAGCAGGTTGCATAATGAAAAGGTGGAATGACAGCGGCCCTGTGAGTGGAATGCCAGGGCACAAGAACCCTGAGGGTGGTTCCTGGGCTGGGCCTAGAGTGGCAGCTTCTAGGTATTGAACACAGCCCTCCCTGCAAGTAATGTAGGCCCCAGAACCCTGACACTGGGTCCTGGGGCTCGAGTGGCTGTTTCTTGATGCCATGGCACAGGCAGCATATAGGCCTGGGGGTCATTGGCAATATCATCACCAGATATCTATGACAGAGTACAGAACCCTTGGCACAGACAGAATATAGGCCTGGGGGCCATTGGCACCATCATCACCAGACATTGGTTGCCAGGGTACAGGACCCTTGGCACAGATGGCATGTAGGCCTGGACGCCATTGACAGAAGCAGACAGTGGTTTTCCAGGGTACAGAACCCTTGGAACAGACAGCATATAGGCCTTGGGAGCCATTGGCACCAGAATTACCAGACATTGGTTGCCAGGGTACAGAACCCTTGGCACAGACAGCATATAGACCTGGGGGTCATTGGCACCAGCATCACCAGACATTGGTCCCCCAACTAAGGCGTGCATAAACTTTATTCCGCTTCCAGAACTTTCCCTCAATGTCTATGGAAGGGCGGTATAAGGGAATGGATAAAAACTTGAGAGTTTGTCCCCTGTATAATCTTAGGGTTATTGAGGATCTTGTTCATGTTCTTGTCTTTTTCCCAGCGTATGATAAAATATGCACTACAAGACTGAAGCCTTTAGTAAAGGATATAAATTTCCTCCCCTGGTTGGTTACATTGGGGAAGTGGCTGAACCCGAGGAACTCAGAAGAAGCAAGAGCAATGGCAAAATTTGGTTTACTTGCAATGTCCATTCATAACAAATTGTTGATTCCAAAGAAGCGTCTTACTGGGTAGCATTATGTAGCATTATGTATTGGATATCTATAGGATGGATTCAGGATTTTTTGTCAGAAATGGAATTTTGTGTGGCTAGGAATGTACATTTTATCTTTGTTACGTAAGGTATTTTTGTATTCTTGTATTTTATTTATTTAATTAAAGGACAAATTTTAATGACCTGTTGGTCACACAATAAACAATAAACAACAAACCAGACATTGGTTGTCATGGTACAGAACCCTTTGCACAGACAGCATATAGGCCTGGGGGCCATTGGCAGCAGCTGACATTGATTGTCAGGGTACAGATCCCTTGGCACAGACAGTATATAGGCCTGGGGGCCATTGGCAGCAGCAGCAGACATTGGATGAAAAGGTACAGAACCCTTGGCACAGACAGCATATAGGCCTGGTCTGGGGACCATTGGCACTAGCAGCAGCAGACATTGGTTTCCAGGGTACAGAACCCTTGGCACAGACAGCATATAGGCCTGGGGGCCATTAGCACCAGCAGCACCAAACATTGGTTTCCAGAGTACAGAACCCTTGGCACAGACAGCGCATAGGCCTGGGGGCCATTGGCACCAGCATCACTGGACATTGGTTGTCAGGGTAAAGAACCCTTGGCACAAACAGCATATATGCTGGAGGGTCATTGGCAGCAGCAGCAGACATTGCTTGAAAAGGTACAGAACCCTTGGCAAAGACAGCATATAGGCCTGGCCTGGGGGCCATTGGCACTAGCATAATCAGACATTGGTTTCCAGGGTACAGAACCCTTGGCACAGACAGCATATAGACCTGGGGGTCATTGGCAGCAGCAGAAGCAGACCTTGGTTGCTGGGGCAGGCAGGCAGACAGTGTGGCATGAGCAGCAATCAGGCAGATTGAGGCAGGGTTCGAGCTCTGCAACCTAGGAGGGCAGGCAGGCAGGCAGCATGGCATGAGAGGAAGTAGGACAGGCGGGCTTTGGCAGGCTTTGAGCTAGGCAACCTGGGTGGGTGGACAGGCAGCTTGGCATGGGAGGCAGGAAGGTGGACCGAGGCATGCTTTGAGCTTGTTGGAAAGCTGTGCGGTCAGACATGCAGAGTGGCATGGGAGGCAGTAGGGCAGGCAGGCTGGGACATTGGCAGCAGGGTGCTCAGATAGGTTAGTAAAGACTGCAGTGTGAGTGAGCGAGAGCGAATTAGCGTCACACAGGCGGGCCGAGAACGTGTAGCCTTAGGCTGGCTGGCAGGCTTACAGTTTGTTTCCCAATGCCACCCTGCATCATGAGGTCAGTCAGATAAGGCATCCGAGGCCATCTAGTATGAGAGAGAAAGAAAGCGGGTGCCAGGCATTGGGAGGGAGGGACAGCATCTCAGAAGGCAGCAGCACAGGAGCAGTATTCCTAGCCCAGATTAAGAAGGAGGAGCCCTGTCCCAAGATTGCCCCCGGCATGGGATGGCGTGTGCCACTGCACCATCACTCCTTGTCCAGGGGCAGCTCAGGGAATCCAAGCAGCGGAATGTTGACCTTCAAGAAGAGCAACTGCTCCACCAACTTGGCCCCCAGTCTCAGGTGGTGTGGGGAGCAAATATCCCCCATCACAAAGAACATCCGCTCACTGGGGACACTGGTTGGTGGGTAGGACAGGACACCCTTGGCCACTTTTGACAGGGCCGGCCACATGTTGGCCTTGCCAGTCCAGTAGGCAAAGGAATCGCTGCTGGGATCAATGCATGGCTCCTCCTCCAGTGAGGTCTCCACTGCTGCTGAGGTGCCATCATACTCCCTCTGGTAGCTCTGGGATGGCACCACCTGCCACACTGCTTTCAGTCATGCTGCTTGCCCTTTTGTGCTGGGTCCCATGCTCCCCAGAGTGGAGTGCACACAGGAGGAGCTGCTGGAAGTAGGGGTCCTGCTGCTGCTGCTCATCCTGCTGCTGGTGCTGGTGCTACTGCTAGGGCTGGGGGCAGGGATAGACCCAGATGGCTGGAAGGGGTCGCTTCTCCCACTCCCACCATCCACAGGGGCATCCTGCTGCACAGTCCGCTCTGCCTGCCGAGTTTTCTACACCAGCACACCCTTCAGGAGGCTATAGACTGCTGTCTGGCGTGCCATTCTGACCTTGATCCTGGGGTCCAACTTGGTTTCCAGGACATATTCCTCCCGGCACAGGAGCTTGTCAAAGTGTGCACTCAGCCCCTACTTCAGCTTCCGGGCCAGGTCAAGTGCCTCATCAGACATCTTCTGCCCGCAGGGCCACATTTCGGCCCACCAAGAATCTCGTCCATGCTCCTGTGGAGACTATGGACCAGCGGGATCACCTGGCTGAGGGTGGCGGTGGAGATGCTCATGGTCTCCGTCACGGCCAGGAACGGTCTCAGGACGAAGACCCTGTAAGTGAGAAAGGGTCTCCCATTCCTCCCTGTTGTACCCTGGAGGTTTCCCGATGTCTGTTTCCAGTTCCACCTGATGCAGGGTGGCTTTCTGCTCAAGAAGCCGCTTCAGTATCAGGAAGGTGGAATTCCACCTTGTGGAAACATCTTTGACCAGCTGGTGCACCAGGGACCCTTGCTCAGCCTGCTTCTCATGAAGGAGGTCGCTGCCCTTCACGCTGTGGTTGAAGAACCCCAGCAGCTTCCTTCCCCAGTTGACCAGGGAGCTAAGGGTGCCTGGCCTAATCCCCTTCTCCCCCAAGCCCAGAGTATCCTTGACCACAAGATGGAGGGTGTGTGCAGCGCAAGGGAAGCTTGTGAAACCACCATCATGGACTGCCATCAGTATATTGGCTGCGTTGTCCGTGACCACACATCCCTTGGTGAAGACCGCACCTGGCATGACCCACTCCCTCACCATGGCATCTGGGGCTGCCTCAAGGTTTTTTGAGGTGTGGGATCTGTCCATGACTTGTGCCTGAAGCAGGGCCCACCTATACCCTGCTTCAGGATCCCTCCTGCCACTTCCAAGCTCTGCCTCTGGGTCCTGCCACCAGTGTGCATTCACTGCCAGTTAGGTGTGCTGGGTGTTTCTGGAGGATCACAGGGTGGTGGTGAAGTGGACCATGCCCCCCCCAGCCCCTGCCAGCTGCTCCCTCACCCACTCCTTCAAATCCCTGCACAGCTGTGGCACCACAGTCTGATTCAGGGTGGAGCGGGAAGGCAGCTTAAACTGGGGGGCCAGGAATCCAATCAGCAGCTGGAAGCCCTTGTCCTCTACAGTTGAGAAGGGCTGCCCATCCAGAGCAATAATCTCGGCCAACAGGCATTTGGCTTTCTCCTGAAAGGAGCCACGCCACCCTCCAGCACCCGATGGCCTTCGCAGCTGCCCCCACCCCAGCACTTCCACAGTGGATTGACGCTGCTGTTGGCAAGGCTCCTGCTGCTGTTCTGCCCCCATACTGCTCCTGCTGCTAGAAGCAGCAGCAGTTGGTGTGGGACACTTGCCCGCTGAAGGAGCCGGGTGACTGGCCACTGCAGTCGGGAACCCGCTGGCATCCTCTACCCTTGCCTTCCTGCTTAGCATCAGATCACTGTGGCATGCCTTGAGGTGCCTCACCATTGAAGTAGTCCCAAGGATGGTGAGCACCTGCCCAAGCTTCACCAGCTTATTGCACAAAGTGCATTGCACCTCTCTGGGATCAGCTGCCCACACCAGCTTAAAATGTTCCCAGACTGAGGATTTCCCCCCCTACTGCCTTCTGGCCCACCCCAGGCTATGCACTGCTGGCAGTGCTGCTGGGAGGGGGAGAACTTGATGGCACTGGCAACAAAGCTCTGTGAGGAGGCTCAGCTGGGCTATTGCCTCAGTTACAGAAATCTCCTCTGCGGCACTAGTGTCTGCCTCTGACTCACTGTCCGCGACTACGGTGATGTCCCATGAAAGGGAGTACTGGGATCCTGAGGCTAGACTGTCCATGCTGCTGGAACTATCCCTGTACCCCCCTCTATAGCTGCTAGTTCTGCTGCTGCTGCTGCTGCTGCTGCTGCTGCTGCTCCTTTCCCTACTGCCATTGCCCGGGGATTGGGCCCTGCATCTAGTAGCCGGGGTAGGATCCACCCGCTCTGAACTTCTGGGGATTGCCTCAACAGTGGGGGACATTGGTGGCCCTTAGGAACATCACAACTAGCAGTACCTGCTCCAGCAGCAGAAAAGACAAATGCAGCCTCAAGTCCTGCAGGCCTTCCAGTGCCCTGTGTGGCAGTGTAGGAGGGCACTGCCAGGAGGTGACGCTGAGCCACTGAAACCTGTTTCTCTAAAGCAGGCCTGCTGATTTTGGGGCGTGGTTATGTGCTTGGGTTGCTGCTGCCTGCTGGCCCTCCCCTGCCACGGCCCCTTCTGCCTCTGGCACGTGCCCCATTGCCTCCCCTACGGGCAGCAGAACAGCCTCTCCTTCCCTTCTCCATTTCTCCCTCAAAATAATGTTTTTATAGTTTTAAAAAAAAATTTAAAAAGATTTTTAAAATATTTTATCATATATATATATATATATATATACACACACACACACACACACACACTAAATCTAACTGCTATAAATATTCTAAATGCTATGAACTAAATGGATTGTCTAATAAGTACAAAGGCCTACTCCTACAAACACTAAAGCTCTAAACACTATCTCCATCTCAGCTAACTACTACAACTATCTATTATCTCTAATTTAATCTAATTTAAAGTAATTTAATCTAATCTGATCTATCTATCTATCTAGTATGGGGGGGGGACACAAAGAACACAGAGAGGGGTACAAAACTGAAATAAAACCTAAATCAATCTAATGCTTCTCAAAATGAATAAAAAACAGGGGAAGGGAATCAGGGATGGAATATATATAGAGGGAGAGGGAAAGGATTCAATGGATGGGGAGGGAGGGAGGAAGGAAGATTGAACACAGGGAACACAGGGAGGGGTAAAAACAAAAAATAACACCTAAATCTATCTACTCTAAGCTAAATAAATGATAATATGGAGGTAGATGGGTTGGATGGGTTAAATAGGAGGATTGCAATGGATTGAGGAGGACAAAACTACTGGGAGAGGGAGCCTTCTGAAATGCCTACTGTTCAGGAACAGTGACTAGCTCAGAAGGTGTTGGCGAGGGGGAGGGCAATGAGTTTTGTTACTTGCTGCGCCCGCCTCATTGGGTCCATGCAGCCTAGCCCATGGCCAATCACAGACTGTGAAGCCAGTGGTCTGAGGAGAAAAGGGATGGTGATTGGGCAGGCTGGCTGCTACTCCAAGCCTCTCCACCCCTGATGCCTGGAAGTCTGCTCCTCAGCTGACTCCCCCTCCCTGTCATGTTTTGCCTTCCAGTGACATGTTTTTGCCACTCAAACTCACCTGAACACAATCCAAACTGACCGAACTGTTCGGTCATTTCGGAGTTTGGATTCAGGTTCGGTTCGGT
>QEPC01005277.1:902210-928473 GCA_003113815.1 Sphenodon punctatus
GCCGCTGGTGCTGGGGGGTGGGCTCGCCTCTCAGTCTGTTTTTAAACAAAAATCCAGGCTGGGCAGGGTGGGTGGGGGGTGTCCCCCCTTCCACCCGCGCAGCCTGGACTCGGGGAGGGTGTTTTTTTTTTTTTAAACTTGGGGCTTTAAGTTTTTACATTGCAGCCATTTTTAAATGGCTGCAATGTAAAAAATCCGGTACCCGGAATCCGGTACCCCGGACCGGATTACCGGGTCGAATCCGATAATGCTGGTACGCCCGGTACAGGCATTATCGGATACCGGATTTTACCGGTTTCCCGCCCCTAGTTTATATTGTTCAGCTTTACTACTGAAAATCTGAGCTCTGAGCTGCTTGCCATATTTGCTTCCCTCCCTTTCCCCTTCTGGGATTTAGGCCTTCTTAATCACAGTCAGTAGGCCTCTCTGTCTGGGAGTTTTCTTTAAGTCTGCACTCCTTCTGGGCTGCTTCTAGTCTTCAAAATTGCCTTGAACATGTCCTGGGCCCATAACCTTTTGTAGAATTAGCTTTCTGTTGAATAACACACAGCGGAAGTTTCTTCAAAACAGAACTTTACTAAGAACTCAGAAGACATGCTTCCATACTGTACAGACTGCATGGGACAAGATGGAGGACAGAGAGAGAAGAGAGGAGACAAGGAGAAAAAAACCCTTGTTTCATCTCCTGACCCTCCCCCTACTGGACAAGCCCCATATTAAGCTTGTAGGGCTTGCAATGGGCTTTTATTTGTGACTGTTGCACAATCCAACACAATGAACTCAAAGTGAGACCCATGTGAGTTTGGACTTGTAGTGTCCAACTTTTAAAGATTTTTTGGAATAATAAGCTGAGAAGATAAAAAAATTAAATCTTCAGGGCATTATGATCGGATTAACTTCCAAACATAACAAAGAAATATTATCAAGCAAACCTTTCAGTCCACTAATTGGAAACAAAGCAGGGCTCCGCAGAAGCTAATGGGAACTTGGCTCCTTTCCTTTAAAGCAATTAGTTAAAGCATAAGTTCCTTCCATCTCCCATTCTGCTTCCTTTTACTTCTGACCCCCTAGATCATTCTCTTTCTCATGGGGGATCCTTGCTGTACGCTGCCAGTCCTAATTTAAACTAACTGAGAAAAAGTAATAGGCTGAAAAAACTTTGCAGTCGCAACTTTGGGAAGCAGCTTTGGAGGATTTGATAAATTTATTTATTTCATTAAATTTATTTATTTATTTCATTAAATTTATTGGCCACCCCCTCATGCCAATGGCATCTCGGGGCGGCTTACAATATTATAAAAACAAAATAATAATAAAATCAACTATAATAAAAACCCAAACTCACAACAATTTATAAACATCACTAAAACCAGCCCCCTACCCCACCCTCTCATCCTCCCCTCTGAAGTCCTGGGCGAACTGCCAAGTCTTGCAAACACGTTGAAAGGCCAACAGGCCCGGGGCCAGACAACCCTCCTCCAGTAGGAAATTCCATAAACGCAGCCCAGCCACTGAGAACGCCCTCTCCATTGTGGCCCCCGTTTTACACGGGGGACCTCCCAAAAGGTGCCCCCAATGAATCGAAGGGATCGCTCTAAAGAAGAAGAGCAGTAATGAGCAACAACAGTCTCAGTCCCTTATACAAAGTGTATAGCTCTGCTCTGCATTTGGGATATTATTATGATGTACAGAGTGAATGCTTTAAAAACCAAGCATATTGTGTCCTGTTATCAAAAATAATGCCCCCTCTGGTAACTGTAGAACAGACTTCCCTATATGCGTTATTTTCAGTCTGGTGGAACATCTTTCTATATTTCATAGAAGTTCAATGTGCTTTTTAAAGATTTTTTCCCCCATTTGGATGAGAAATTGTTATCTTTTGTGCAATCTTTTTCTTAACCCAGTTGTAGACAAAAATCCAATATAATAGCAGGCATTTTCCTCATTCCAAAGTCCCCAAAGAGCTGTTCTTGCCAACTCAGGCATCCTCCAACTAGACCTGAAACTCATTCATTGTGGCAGATATTCATTTCCAGAAATTAATACCCCATTTTCATATTTGATGTTTAATATTTGTCACTAAGAGGACAATCTTCCACCCTTATGATCAATTTGGGCTTTGACATTGACTTTAATCAGATACTGTAAACATTTAATAGAATCAGAGAGTTGGAAATTACATCAGAGGTCATCTAGTCCAACCCTCTGCTAAGTGCAGGAAATCCACAACTACAGCATCCCTGACAGATGGCTGTCGGGCCTCTGTTTGAAAACCTTCAGTGAAGGAGAACCCACCACCTTCCTAAGCAGTTTGTTCCACTGTCAGTTAGGAAGTTCTTCCTAATGTATAGGCAGACTCGTGTATAGGGACCCATGTTCACTGCATTTTCTCCATTGGCAGAATGGGGAAAGCACTGTGAACATGGATCCCTGACTTTAATGGTGGAGGATTGCCCTTGTAGTGACTCAAAATTTGGATCACTTCATTATATATAATTGTGTTGGGTGATACTTGAATATGTGCAACTTCATTTATTCGTGACTTTCCCTTACGTTATTTGTTTCACCTTTGCCCCAATGCTCGATGTCTTTCTAGGAGTTGCATGCAAATTAAGCTGTTGTCTCATGTAGCTCTTGCAATCCTGAAACTGTTTCTCATCAGTTACCAGAAAGGGCTCCCCCACAGCCCATAAAGGAGGTGCTCTGGCATCAGCCCAAATGTGCATGGTCAAGACCCACCTGTTATTAAGCAAGGGAAGGGCTCTTCTCTACCCAATCACTTTACTAGGCAAGAGGGGGGGCATCACCCCAGGGATGTAGTAATTGTATCACCTATGGATCATAATAATGTTGGAACCTGCGTCCCAATCCTCAGCCCGTCTGTCACTACAGGTGCTATAGTGTCAGTCACATCAGCCCTGCTGACAGTCCATTTGTCTGTCCAGAAATCCCCATTTATTCCCTGTTGCTTTTCTATGCTAAGACCTTGTGAATGGCTCAGTCAAGCTTTGCCCAGCTGTTTGTATGCAGATATCCTTCTACGCAATGATTAATTAAACCACTTCTTGGAAGGGGATTGGGGCTGCTGCCACATCACTTGCAGGCCATGTAAACAGGCCAGATCCAATTTAGGGCAATGAGTTCATGATCCCAGGTGGGGCATTTAGGTGCTACCTCAATGGGTCTTTTTACACACACATTTCTCCTGCATGTTTGCTGCTGCATCCTGAACTTTCTGTGTGTCTAAATCCCTCACCCAGATTTTAAATATCTAGCGCTTTGGACTTCTGCATAGAACTCTCCTAGAACGTTTTGTTCCAGGCAACTGTGGTCACTTGGTTTCCATGGCAGCCCCTCACATCTACAGTTGCAGCTACTTTAGGTTGCCTCAGGGCAGTGCGTGTGTGAAGAATGCATCCAGAACTTATGAGTGGACTTGTAAACCCAGAAGATTGAAAGACCAGCACTTTAAGGTGTGTTTAAAATGCCCAATGATTGTTTAAAGTCCTATCAAAACAACTTCATAAAGCAGTTGTTTCCAAACCATGCTCCTCAGACCAGTGAGACCACTGGTGATCTGGAAGACCATTGTAAGCCATCTATAGAGCTGCTACCTTTACCAAGGCTTTGACTTGAAGAGGGTGGAGCAATACCAGAAGTAGGCAGGGAAAAGGGACTCTTCCACCCCTTTCTAACATGGCCAAACCCCTTTTTGAGTTTTGTGGTCATAATGCTTCACGGAGGCAGGGCCATGGCAGAAAGGGTGGGACAGCCTCTGTGGCAAAACACCAGTAGGGGGTGCTCTACAGCTGAGACACCCACCTCACTGTGTTTCTCCAACTCTCTGGTCAGGGGTTCCCACAGCTGGCAAACCCCCCCAAACCCTTGATTTTCCGCTGCCCCCACCTGCTTGTTTCCCCACGGGCATTCACAGCACTCAGGAAATGTGAACCCCCAAAAGGCATAAGGCTCACAGCTTCCCAAAAGCACTCCCCTTTCCTGGCACTCTGTTCCTGGGATTTCCTCCTCTGCATTGGAGGTAGATCCTCAGAGCTACCCACAGGAGGCTTCCCTTGGTTCCGAAGCTGTTGGCCCCTAGCCAAATAGGTAGATTTCCCCCTCTTTGCTTGTCTTAGTAGCGAGGCTGGGCCACCCGGCCCAAAGGAGGCATTTAATGGTCAGCCAATAACACACACACACACACACACACACACACACACACAGTAGGGTAGGTAGCAAGTACTCACACTGGTTAAGATCAGGTCTCCACAGGGGATGGTTTTCCCATGGGGTCCAAGTTCTTCTTCTGGCAAGGCCAGAGTGACTGTTAAGCCATATAGTTCATGTGTGCCTCCAGGCAGGGAGGTCACCAGCCTAGCAGCGTGTGCTAGAGATCTCTTTCAGTGAGTCCAGAGATAGAGTCAAAATGCCTGTGCTGGTCTTTTTAAGGCATCCTTGACCTTCGTTCTGATTTGTCCAGGAGGGTCAGCTGGCTGCAGTCCAGCATCCCCTCTCCTTCTATACTTTGATCATTCTACGTCACCTGTCTTAGGTGTAGAGTCCCACCTTCCCCTTAGGAATTTCAGGAATGAGGAAGTCCTGAACAGGTGCTTGTTGAGGCCTGGGCTTTGGCTGAGCCAGCATAGCAGTTTCAGTGAAGGGGGGTCAGAGGGGGGTCTTTGTCAGGGCAAGGGCATTTTGCCACAGCCTCTTTGCCGAACCTCTTTCCAGTGTGGCTCTGATCCTCACCACCTTTGAAGCTCTGATTTCTCTAAGTTATCTGGGCACTCCTGCATAACATACACAAACAAGGGCATCACCCAGAGATGATATCACCTAGAGATGATAGGTTAAACTCCGGATCAAACCCAGAGGGGTGCCCTAATGGTCCATGGTTTTTGGCTGCAGCAAAGCAGGCGTTAGTCTTTCTTTGCTAAAGTTTCAGTGACATCAGGGGGGTGGGGAAGAGAGGCAAAGAATCATAAAATACATGTGCTGACCACAACCCATCACAACCTTTCCCTCAGAGGTGGATGCCACACTATTGGGATGGAAACCACTCATCTTGTGTAGCCCCAGCCACCCTGTAATGAACATGCACAAACCCCAGCCATTTCCATGGGGTGCACTGTGGTCCACAAGGAAATGTTCAGAGTTGATAGAGGAATTTTGGTCCAAAATTTTTTTTGGAAGTGAACCATTGTCATAAAATGCAGTTCTTTGGGATTTTGATGCTAGTTATTTCCAGGTAAAAGAGATTCAAATACTGAAGTGTCAGCCCTTTTTTCTCTTTTGTTCTTAATCACAAGGCTCTGTTCTATACAGAGAACACAAAGGGGGATATTGAGATCTGAGCCACCCTTGGCAATGAAGCTGGTTAAAAGAGAGTGGAGTGTGGGTTATTTTATTTGATTACCCTTTTATTTATTGAAAACTCACAAGAAATGACAGGGTCTCAAAAAGCAACATTCAAAGTCCATTCTGGTAAGGTAAGTTTCTCTGTACCATTGGATCCCCTGCAGACAGTGGTGGCAAAGGGTGAGAAAACAGGCCTCGTAGCAGAGGAAGGTCTGACCCACTTTTAAGCTAATGAGAAGAAATATTCCTCAGCAACCTGACAAGCAGATAATTTCTTTGATTAGAATAAGCAAGTCAAGCCCATATTTCTTTATAGGCTGCAGCTGACAAAAGGTACTGTGAAAATACAGTTGCTTAATGAGACATGGATCACTTTTAGATGTATGCACGGTGCTGCACCGTAAAATCCCACGCCACATAAAAAATCCCCATAGAAATGACGTTATGTGGATTTTTAGCTGTTCACACATTCTTTAGTGCTGTGGACTAAATAACTCGATATCAAGGCATTTAGTCTGTGGTGCTAAAAAATGGGCGAGTGGCTAATCATGTGCATGACATCATGTCTAAACCCTGCCCGTGGGATTTTTTAATGTGGCATGGGATTTTACGGCACACCGCCGTGCATACATTTAAAAGCAGCCATGGAGGCTGCTCTGCAGGCACAGCCTTTGCAGGTAAGCAGGGTAAGTAGTGGTCTAAGGTGATGAATGTGAGAGGGTGTCAGCTCAGAGGTTGCATGGGGTTCTTCTGCTTCCTCACTGAATTGCTGATCAGTTGAGAAGTGTCATCGCTTTCTCCTCCCCCACCTGCAGTGTATGTCCTGAGCAGAGAGCTTGCTCTACTGATGGGGGACTCACCAACAGCAATGCTCAGCAGTGTACAATCACAGTATTACAGGTAGCCTGTGGCCCAACGAGCTTGCAGTTTATAGTCAGAAGCAGCAGTCCAGAGAGTTCAGGTGAGTTGTGTAAGATCGCACCAAGGGCTCTGGAGGTACAGAAGAGAAAGACCATTGCAAACATATAATCATAATCTTAGAGTTGGAAGGGAACTCAAGGGTCATCTAGTCCATCCCCAGCTTGGTTGCAGAATGACTACATCCCCAACAGATGGCTGCCCAGCCTCTTTTTGAAAACCTCTAGTGATGCCTACCTCTAGAGCCTACAACTTCCTAGGAAGCTTGTTTCATTGCTGCGCAGCTCTTACTGGACGTTTTTACACAGGAGACCATTTCCCTGTATTTCATAAGTCCAGGTAGGGGGAACCCCAGGGGGTGGGGGCAAGAGATTTAGATGCTTATCCCTCGACCGGATGTCACCCAGGCATCATGAGAAACAGCAGCGCCAGACGACTTCTGGATGTTTTGAGACACGGACTTGGTAAGACCCCTAATAGCTGAGGTCTTAGAAGTCCACATCATAAAATATCCAGGAGTCGCTGTTTCCAATGGTGCCCAGGTGACTTCTGGGCCGAGGACAAGTGTATAAATCCCCCCTGTAGGGGTTTTCCCAACCTGCCAAACCCGGGACTTTAAAATATGGGGGAAAGCTTTCCTCTGTAAAAACTCCCACTGTTAGGATATTTTTCCTGATATTTAACTGAAACTACTTCCCTGTAACTTGAGACCATGGTTTCTTGTGCTTCCCACTGTAGCAATTCAGAACAGTTTCATGTCGTCTTCTTAGTAGCAGTCCTTTAGCTATTTGAAAACTGCTCTCATATCCCCCCTTAATCTTATCTTCGCTAGGTGAAACAAACCCAGCTTCTTCAACTTTTGCTCATATTTAAGACTTGCTTTCCAAACCCTTTATCATCTTTGTCACCCTTCTCTCAACTCATTCCATTTATCAATGTTCTTAAAACGAAGCACCCAGCACTGAACACTGGACACATAATACTCCATATGAGGTCTGACCAGTGTCAAATAGAGTGGAATTATTAATTCTGCTGACAATGCTTCTGTTAATGCTGCCTAAAAATTCATTTCCCTTTTTGGCAACCGCATCAGATTGCATACTCTTTAGGGGTGTGCATGTCATTTTGTTATTACAATAATGATAATGAAAATTTTCATTTTCATTATTGGTCTTGCAAAAACAAAGACTCCAAATAATAATAATGAAAATAGAAATGAAAAAGACATTCCGTTTTTTAAATAAATGGAAAACATTCAAAAATGTATTTCTGGCTATATCTTTTTTGTTTCTTATTTATTTGTGATGGTAAATGAGGCGGTTGTAGCCACAGTGGACAGCATTATGTGTACCATTTTTCAAACCAATTAGGTAAAGGAAACCAATTTTTGAAGCAATTAAATGTTGTGAGTATAAGAAAAGCTCCATACACATTCATGGCTACAACTTCTTTATCTTCCATCTAATTTGCATGACACCTATAAATATAATCTACCTTCACAATCCTAACACATCTTCAAATTTTAAAAAAGATTGGATAAAGGATCCTGATAGTATAAGACGTTAACCTGAAACTACATATCCAGATGTAACATTTCTATATTCCATCCTGTTTACAAGATATTTGAAAATAATGTATCAAATATCTTACCTGTCATCTCTGCCAAATTACAGGACAATTTGATAAAGGGACCCAATTATTTAAGCAATTGAAGTTGTCCCCTTGAAGACCATTATTCAGATAAATAGCAGCACATGCAGTGCCAGTCAAAGGCAGGCACCTGGCATGGCAAGGTGAAATACAGCCTGTAGGAGGTAGGATGGGGAGCAACCCAAAAGACTGACAGACACATTCACTGGCCAATTACTGCATGCTTCCAGCTTTACAGGACGAAGCGGTAGTGGCTTTGAGGCAGGCATAGGGGACTGCCCTCAGGCGGGCATAGAAGGGACATAACTTTGAGGATAGCATCCCAGAAATAAGGAGACATATTTTACACATCCAGGATGGCCAATTATCATCACAATCACTTCCTGCAGCACTGTAACAGAGGACATAAGAGAATCTCTATTGGCTCTTTCCTAAACAGATGCTTCCAACTTCCAAGTAACAAGTGTGGGTGAGATTTTGGGATGGTCACAGCACAGAATGAGGATATTTGGTTGACATTTCTGATGTCCAATTGGCATCACAAACCGATCTTATATCACAGTGACACGTAAGAGAATCCCTGGCATAGACTCCTTCAATGCGTATGCTGTGCAGGCATATACAATTGGGACCCTTTATAAGATCTTTATGATATTTGGAAGAGATGATCATGAAAGTGTGATATACATCCTTGCTTACTTTCATGTATACTGGTTGAACTACAATTATGTTACAGTCAGATATACATTTATAAGTTAATTGCTTATACCACCAGGACCTTTTATCCAATACTTCTGAAAGTTGGCATATATAGTACGTATGGGAAGGGGTCTAAACTTGCCAAATCTCATCTACATTAAATGTGAGTCAAAGAAGTTACAGCTAATAATGTATATAAAGATTTTTGCAAAATAACACAAACTGCTTATGAAATTGAATTTTGTCAAACATATTTCTGTCCATTGGAGATACAATACCTCCAAGGTTCAGCCAAATCTAATGAAAAACAAAATGTTACAACCTAAAATGTGTTTTCCATTTAAACCAATGGAAAACAAAAACGAAAGCAAAAAAGAAAACAAAAATTTGATATTTTTGAAAAAGAAAACAACATATTTAAATAACGGGGGGGAAAAAAGATAAAACAACATGGCCCCTGGTGCATACCTCTAATGCTCCTGAGTCTGACTCATGTTCAGTTTGTGACCAACCAGTCCCTACATAGTTTTCACAGGTGCTGTTGCCAAGCCAGATATCCTCCATCCTATAGTTGTGCATTTGATTTTTCTTCCCATTGCTGTCCCACTCTCTAGAACTGCATCTCTGAGGAGTAGGGATAGGCGAACAGATCACGGTATGGGTTTGGCCGTTCGGTTCGTCTGCGTTCGGTTCATCTGTTCGGTTCGGCAGTTCGGTTAGTTCGCCGGGTTTGGGTTCGGCCGTTTGGTTCTGCCATTCGGCCGTTCTGTTCGGCCATTCTGCCATTCTGTTTGGCCATTCAGGAAATGTTATGGGTGGTTTTTTGTTTTTTTTTTAATATTTTTTTTGTTTTTTATTGGGTTTTATCCTCTAATGGCCGCTGGGAAATTCATCGTTCTGCTGTTATGCAATTCGTAAAGAAAACCACTATGGCTATATGGAGATTCTTTTGTGGGCATGGGGGATGATTGGTGATGCCAGCCCTGAGAGTCTTCAGAGCCAAAGTCCTAGGGAAATTACTATACGCCTTCCCTATTTGGGGACTCTCTTATCTTACCTCCCTCGAACCTGTCCAGAACAGGTTCCTTTGGATGATTACAGGGGCTCATAAGGGACGCCGCAAGTAATCCTAAGGGCAGAAGTAGGCTGCCTGCCGCTCAAAGCAATTGCCCTGAAGGCCGTGGTTGGTTTCTGGATAAAGGTTGTGCATTTTCCACCACGGAAGGACTCACTTTTATCTTTGGTCCTAAACAGTGGGCTGGGGGCTGAGTGGTCGCGGGTGGTTGAACGGGAAGTTGGCCTTTTGGGGTTTTCCCCGGGGAGTCTGGCAAATATGGGATACCAGGCAGCAAAAAATCTACTATCTAGACGTATCCAAGACCAGACTCTTCAAGGAGAGAGGACCCTTGTTTCAGCACAAAAGGTCGCACCTCTCTATTTAACCCCAAATTCCCCATCGATAATATCCCACTACTATCTATTCGACTGGATGGAAGTTGAGGAGCGTAAGATTCTTTTCAGAATGAGAACAAATACCTTTCCATCCATGGAGTTGGAGGGGCGGCTCAAAGGGATCCCCTGGGAATTGCGCTACTTCCCCTCATGCCAGCTTGGGCTGGTGGATACTCTGGCACATGTTCTTTTCCATTGCCCAGCTTTGGTAGGACCTAGAAACAAATATCTGGGGAGAATTGGTACTCCACAAAGCCCAAATACCAATAACCTGCAGAGTTTACTCTATCTAGCTGATGTTGCCCAATCTAGGTTTGTGGCCAAATTCGGACTGGCTGCTTATAGAATTCGACGCCCCCTTTTCAGCATGCGGCTTTAGCTTAGTATAAATATGACTTGGGGCAACTTGTGATCCCAGAAGGGTGAGTCTTTCTAGGTATTCCGGGAATATATAGATGACTAGGCTCTGGATCTACTTTGACTACCCATGGAATGCCTGTTTGACAGGTAGATTTATATTATATTTATGTTTATATTTATATTTAAATTTTATATTTATACCTTTTGGTATATTATTTTATATTCGCAGATTTATTTATGTACTATATGTTTTGTACTTGTTTAAGGGCTTGGCCCAAACAATAAACATTTCATTCATTGGGTTTTATATGGTTTTTTTTGTTATTTATTTGTTTTTTTGTTTTTATATGGGTTTTTTAATTTATTTTTTAATCTAATATTATATATATCTATCTACANTTTATTTTGTTTTTTATTTGGGTTTTTTTGTTTTTATATGGAGTTTTTAAATTTATTTTTTAAATCTAATATATCTATCTATCTACACTAAATCTAACTGCTATTAACTATTCTAAATGCTATGAACTTAATGGATTATCTAATAAGTACACAGGCCTACTCCTCTAAAACTAAATCACTAACGCTATCTCTATCACTAAGCTAGCTCCTACAACTGTCTACTATCCCTAACCTATCTATCTAACTCTCTATATCTATATCTCTCTATCTCTATATATATGGGATGGGGGGGGAATTACAAACACAAGGTTTCAGTTTAAGGTTTAAATTTCATTTCAGTACAAAACTGAAATGAAACTTAAAGCAATCTAATAATCTTACTCAATGCCTGCTGTTCAGGAACAGTGACTAGCTCAGAAGGTGTTGGGAAGTGGGGAGGCAGATAGCTTCATTTCTTGCAAGTCTCTCCACCCCTGGTGCCTGGAAGTCTGCTCCTCAGTGACTAGTACTACCCCTCCCTGTCACCTTACAGTGAACCTTTTTTTGTCACCCGAACTCACCCAAACACGATCCAAACTGTTCGGCCATTTCATCGTTCGGTGTTTGGTTCTGTTCGGTATGTTCATGTTCACGTTCGTGTTCGGTCGTCCGAACAGGCCGAGTTCGGGCCGAACTCCGAACTTCCGAACCGCGTTCGCCCATCCCTACTGAGGAGTGCATGCTGCTCTATTTCCAAGGTGCTGTATCTGAGCAGCATACACCTGCTGGAAAACTGATCCATGATGCTCTTTCATGTAACAACCTCCTGCTATTTTGCAAAGTTATCATGTGTTACTTAATCTGAAATCATGTACAAAACAATGTTTTCATACAATTGCTGATTTCCCTGTGTTTTACTGGCCTTGACCCTTCCTTTCCCATATGCCATGGGCTCTGAGGATTGCCTTTTCTTGAATCTCTACATGCAGTATTCTGGAAGTATCATGGAGCATGCTGTGGAGAATGGAGTTCCTGCTCCAGCACTCAGTCTCTGGCCATATCTCTCTGGTTATTTGGAGGTTTTTGATGTATTCTGGATTGCATTTTGCTTTGAGTTAATCAAATCACATACACCCTTGCTACTTATTAGTGGAAGATCTTTACAAGAAGACCCTTCACATCAAATGGCAGGGGAGAAGGAATCATAAAGGAGCACTGAAAGCGGTAATGAGTTTACACAAACACTAAGACTGTGGGTTAGAGGTTTTTTTTTTAAGGTGTTGTGCAAATGAGCCCATAGAGCAATGTGCACTGCTTAGAAGGACAATTACCAGCACTGGGATAGGGAGGGTGAGGTTTTCAGGGATGAGGGATGGTCTTTGAGGGAAGAAGTGAGGTCGAATGCCTATCCTCCAATTTCTGCAGTTCTTCAGTAGTAGGTGACACCAGGTCACAAAATAGATCAATAGCAGAGGTCCAAAATAAACCTAAATCTCCTGATTACCAAGTCAGTGAACTGCAGTAATTCCCTAATTTTGTCCCCCACCTCCCAGTCATACATTTTCACAAGCTCCTCCTTTTATTCAGAGCTGTAGATTTGGAAAAGGAAGTGTTTTTACATGGTAACAAAAGTGAATGGGTACCAGTAGTCTTTTATTCTCTTCCCAGCTGTCTCACATCATGACCTTGAAAAAGTAACTTAGCCTTTCAATGCCTCATGTAAAATACAAAGTATATTTGATGAAGAGCTGTGTGCTGCTTGCCCAGATTTATAACACAATGTAGGTAGCTGGAATCCTTGTAAGACTGGACATATTGATGTTGAAAGCAGCATACATTTTAGGGATGATTTTTTTCCCTTGTACTTCTATCCTTTTCAAATGTCAGAACAAAAACACTAACCACATTCCTATCTATCAGTACACGACAATGCAGAGAAGCTGTCTCTTCTGGTTAAGATTTAGGACACCTGAACCTTTCAGTGCCAGCTATGCATGTGTTTTATGACCTAGCAATAATCGTAATTGGAGATTAATGCATCACTCCCCAAAAGAGGTAAACTTATCCAATATACCCTACCAGAACCAGAAATATGGGTTTGGATAACTGATAACAGATGGGTAAATGGTAAATCGGTACCAGAACATGGGACGAGAAGTCAGAAAAATAATACCAGAAGTTAACAAATTGCTGCCAGAAGTTGGAAAATGAGGATGAAAAATGGTAAATCAGTAACTTGGGAAGCCTGATTAATACCCAGTGTTACTGGGTCAGGTTGAGTACTGCAGTTCCAAAGGGTATGCCTGTTTTTTTGGGTAGGTGTTTCAGGTCTACTCTGTGCACTTAGTGAGTGACAGTCCCTGATGACCCAAAGATCTTACAGTCAAAAGGGACATATGAAGGTTTTTCCCAAAAACAGGTGGGGAGCTGCAACAAAATTTGCAATTAAATAATAATAATAATAATAATTATAATAATAATTATAATAATAATAGCCATCAAGAATGATGGCTGGTTGGTCCATGTGGTGAAGATATAAGTACACAGACCTCATATGGATATGAGTAACAGATTGTACTGGATGGTAGGTATCAGCAGGAGTTAGGTGAGGGGAGCAAGGAGTCGGGAAGGGCAGAGCGGAAAAAGTGGGTCTTGATGAGGGATTTGAAGGTACAAAGGGAGGGGGCGAGGTGAATGTGAGCAGGGAGGGAGTTCCAGGCATGGGGGCAGCTAGGGAGAAGGGACAAAGGTGGTTAGGGGATCAGGGAAGGCGTGGGAGGGCGAGAGGGGGGACAGAGGAGGAGCAAAGTACACAGACTGGAGTACAGAGGGAAATTAGCACAGAGAGGTATAGGGAAGCAATCTTTTGAAGAGCTTTATAGGTGAAGACTAGGAGCTTGTGCAGTATTCATTCAGAAAGGGGGTGCTAGGGATTTGCGAACAGAGTTCAGGGGTTCGGTGTTCAGCCTGAACTCAGGGTTTTGGGGTCATTTGCAAACACCCCAAACCCGAACTGCCACCCGCCCGAATTGTCTGAACAAAGTTTGGGTTTCCAACCGGTTTGGGTGGGGGGAACCTGGTTTTCCCTCCCCCTCCAGACTGCATGGGTGGAAGGGGCGCTGGGGCTCACCTCCCCCCCACGCCCAGTCTGCTAATTTGTTTGTATTATTTATTTATTTTTAAAACCCACCCCAGGGATCGACCAACCTGATGGTGCCAGGGCTCTGGCCCTGGGTCCTGTGGTGGCAGCGGTGGCAGGTCCAGCTCTGACAGTGCTCTGGAGTGCTTCAGACCTTCCGGGAAGTGAAGGGAAGGTCTGGATGTATTTTAGAAGACTGGATGGGGGGGAGGTGATCCCCGGCACCCCTTTCACCTGTGCAGCCTGGAGGGGGAGGGAAAATCGGGTTTTCCCCACCCCTGGACCGGGTTCCGTGAAACCGAACAGGTTCAGGCCAAACAGCCCAAACTGAACAGTTTCGGGGGGGGGGGCCAACACCAAATGGGCTGAACACCAAACCCCCCAGTGTTCACATATCCCTAGGGGGATCCAGTGAAGAGAGGCGAGGAGGGGCTGCATGTGGTCGAAGTGACAGGTGAGGTGGATGACCCTGGCAGCAGAGTTTTTAATGGAGATTATTTATTTATTTATTTATTTATTTAAAAAATTTATATCCTGCTCTTCCTACCTCATGGCAGCTAAAGGGAGAAAGGTAAAAGTGGTGGAGGCCAGTGAGAAGAAGGTTACAGTAATTGAGGCAAGAGATGACCAGGGCGTGAACAAGGATTTTGGCAGAGGAGACAGAGAGAAAAGGGTGAATCTTAACAATGTTATGGAGGGAGAAGCAACAGGATTTGGCAACAGAGTCGATGTATGCTTTAGAAGAAAGGGGGGTGTCAAAGATGAAGCCTATGCTACGGGCTTGGGGGACAGGAAGGATGGTGACCCCATCAATGAGGTTTGACAGGGAAGAGGGAGAGGAAGGATGATGGGGGAAGATATGGAGTTCAGTTTTAGCCACCCATGTTGAGTTTGAGTTGACATTGAGACATCCAGGTCGAGATGTCAGAGAGACAGCTGGTGAGGTGAGCTTGAATAGATGTAGAGAGAGAGGGAGTAGAGAGAGAGAATTGTGTGTCATCAGCGTAGAGGTGATATTGGAAGCTATGGGAGGCAATGAGTTTGTCTAGGAACAGGTTCTAAATAGAGAAGAGGAGAGGGCCAAGGATAGAGCCATGGGGAACACCAACCGAGAGTGGAAGGGAGGAGGAGGTGGAGTTGGCAAGAGACACATTGAAGGAGCGGTCAGAGAGGTAGGAGGAGAACCAGTCGAGGATGGAGCCATGGAAGCCAAGGGAGTGAAGTGACTCCAGCAAGAGTGAGTGGTCAACAGTATCGAAGGCAGCAGAGAGGTCATGGAGGACAAGAATGAAGTAGAGGTGATTAGATTTAGCCACAAGAAGATTGTTGGTGATCTTAGTGAAAACAGTTTTAGTAGAGTGAAGGGGCCGAAAGCCAGATTGGAGGGGGTCAAGGAAGGAGTTGCCATAAAGGAAGTTGGGGCAGCGGGAGTAGACAACACGTTCAAGAAGCTTGGAAGCATAAGGACGGAGTGAGACAGGGCAGTAGCTACAAGTGTCAGAGTGGTCAAGAGTGGACTTTTTGAGGATAGGAGAGACAGTGGCGTGCTTGAAGGTGGATGGGAAGGAACCAGTAGAGAGGGATAGGTTGATGATGTGCAGGAGGGAAGGGGCGACAGTGGAAGCAATGGAGGTCAGGAGGCGGAAGGGGATGGGGTCAAGGGGCAAGTGGAAGGGTTGGAGCAGGAGAGCAGGTGGGAGATTTCCTCAAGGGAGGTGGGAGGGAAGGAGGAGAGGAGAGAAGGAGGGGGAGGAGAGAGGGGGGAGTAGGAAGAGGAGAGGAGTGGGTAGCGATGTTGAGGCGAATCTTGTCTATCTTGGAGGTGAAGAAGGAATCAAGATCCTGAGCAGAAAGGGAAGAGGGAGGAGGAGGACAGGGGGGCTTGAGGAGGGAGTCAAAGGTGGAAAACAGGCGGGGAGGGTTCCAAGAACAGGACTCAGTATGGGAGGCGTAGTAATTCTGTCTAGCGAGAGAGATAGCAGAAGTAAGGGAGAAGACTAAGAGATAGAATTTGAAGTGAAGGAAGTCAGCATGAGAGTGGGATTTGCACCAGAGGCATTTAGTAGCATGGGTGCATGAGTGGAGGTGGCGGATATTGGGGTTGAGCCAAGGATGGGGGTTATGGGAGCGGGCAGGGTGGGAGGAGAGGGGGCAAGGGAGTTACATCCTGATCTCCAAGGACCTAATCTTGTATCTTACCCACAAGCTGTTCTTTTCTCCTCTCCTCAGAATGTAAGTCTTGGCTGTCCAAACTCAGCTTGGGTGTGAGCCACTTTAAATTCCAGACTAATGTGTGAGCCACAATAGGTGTCACTGTGAGGCTTGTGTGGTGCCCACCTGTAGCCAAGTTTAGGAAGTAAAATAATAACATACATCATATATTTAAATAATGTTAAACTTCTCACAATACAGCAGAAGCATTCATTAATTGTAATAGTCACACAATATTATTGCTGCCCCTATTACAAAAATAGTTCTACAGAGGAACCCTCATGTGAACTCTAGTATCAGCAAACATTTTTTTAAACTTGTCCCATGTTTCAGTGCCATGTGCATACAATCCTTATGGTGGTCCCCTTTGTGTCCTTTTAGCAGATAGGAATGAGTCCTTGCAGGATTGGGACAGAGTAGTATGTTTTGGCAGGGATGAGATCTGTGGGGTTTTGATAATAGTGGGGAAGAGAGTCACTTCCAGGAGCTGGGAGTTAGAAGATAATTGCTCACAGGAATCCATGGATGTCTTGATTTTGTCCTTAACTAGGGTTAAATAAGAATGGGGTGAAAGCGAATACCGAATTTAAACAGTTCAGCATATTCAAGTCCATTTTTACAAAATGGTATTTGGTTCTGGTTTTGAATCTCCATTTCAATATTTTTGTGTTTAGTATTTTGGTACTTCAACTTTAGCAGTATAATTTGTCAGGTTTAAAAACTTTTGTAGGTGAATTCACATTTGAAACCCCCCACCAAATGTACTACTAAAGTGTCCAAAATACTGAAGTGACTGAAATACCAAAGTGAAGAAAATGAAGTCATAAAGTTATGAATTTCTCAACATAATGAATATGAATTTTATATTTGTTCATAAGAATGTTTCACCCCCACCAAAGAGCCTCTCATCTTAGTTAAATGTTGACTAGCTTGATTGTTTGTTTTTAAGGAAACGGATGGATTTATTATATTGGTGGTGTAATTGAAATGCTCATTTCCAAATGGAGTTTCTGTCTGAAGGCTTTAGCTAATGCAGCTCTGGTCACAGCAAAGTTTTTACAAATCCTTGGAGGGCAGTACACTTATTTATAGATGTGTCTATGATGCTTGTTGCTGCAGCATTGAAGGTGACAGGTAAGCGGCTGGCATTCATGTTTGTGCTGCCATGAAATCCTTTCAAAACAGAGCTTTGACATAAATTTCTATTGACAGACAATCCCTTTCTACCTGCATTCACATGGCAAACAAGGCCTGGAGGAGTGTGCAGGTGAAATCATGTGTATCTTGGAAGAAATGAGGGTTGACAACAGAAGAACTGGCAAATAAGGATGTGTAATTGTTTATATAGCGCGTGAATAGGAATTAGCTATGCATCAATACAGCATGATTGCCTGGCTGCTTTATTTCTTAGCAAGAAGTGAGGTTTAGAGTCATATATCAATTAACCTTAAGCCAGATAAGTAGTTGGGATTAATTTACTAGATAATATTGGCAACTCGGAGGATGAGGGAGATTTGATGCCAAGTATTTAAAGTGCAGTTAATGTCTTTTTTAAATATACAGGAATTAGATTAATGAAAATTTTCTTTTAAAAATACTTGTACATGTTAAAATATGGATAAATTCAAAAGAAATAGACCAGATTGCCAGCTGGTGTATATAAGCAATAATAACTGCATTGAGTTTAATGGAACTATGCTGGTGGGGTGGGGATCTGGTCTTTATTATTTTAAGCAAAAACCAGGGTAAACCTTTATTATTTTAAGGACAGAATTTTGATTCTGTGTTGTGGAACACATATGCATATGTCAGATGCCAGTGAAGATAGGACAGAATTGCAGAATATTTATAGCAACGTTATGAAAAAGAATTGAGTGAAAAAACAATACACCAGAGTGCTAGCCAGAGGCACTGAAAGGCCTGACTTCAGTTCTTAATTATTCTATGAACTTCTTGTCTGACGTTGGATCTGTCACTCTCTCTCTCTGCCTTAGAGAGGATAAAATGGGGATAAATAGCACTTTGATGGGGGACGATTCCAAGCCCTGAAGACCAGTGTATGCAGCACATGTGGGGTGAGGACAGGTCCGCATGCACAAGCCACATGCATACCCTGGCAAGGGGACCTCAGTGCAGACGTAAACTGTGCAGCTGAACACACAAATGTGCACACAGCTGTGCGCACAGGGCTGGGGATTGTGCACAATTAACTTAATACTCCCAGATACTATAGTAATGGGTCACATGATCATTATTAGTAGTAATCATTTATATAGCTTTTTCTTTTAGACTGTTTTTAAAATGAGACATTAACAAGCAGGTCAACCCATCCCCCATGTATGGTTGCCATACCTCCCCTTTAATCAAAGACGTTTATGAAAAAAACATGGTGCAGGGCTGCACTGGAAACAATACAACCCTGCACCATGTATTTTTCATAAGTGTCCTGGATTAAAGGGGAGGTATGACAACCTTACATGTGTACAAATGCCCATCTAAACGTGGCAGTGGGTGGGTGTGTGCTCTCATGACCTATGCACCCCCACCCATCTCCAACCATCTCCCCTCATTGAGCAACCAGAAAAAAGCTGTGTTGCTCCGTGCAGGGGCATGGGTAGAGATAGGTGGGGTTGGGTGTTCACCCCTCAATGGTCAATGTGGAAAGGGCAGAACACCCCCCATGGGACAGGTCCACCACCAAAATGGAGAAAAGGTCACATGAGGGCTAGGGAGGAACAACACTCAGCTGCCAACCAACAACCCCCTAACCCCTTGTGATATGTCCCCAGCCTGGCCAGGAGCCCTTTAAAAGACACGCACACAAAGAGATGTGTGTGCTGGCTCCCACATCACCATGTCCCCTGCCCCCCAAACCAGAAAAGAGCTAGTACCATGGAAGCAAGCAGTGACAGTCAGGTAAGCACATGGCACACCAGGCAGGGGAGGGGTACACTGCCCCAAAGAGCCACTAAGGGGGAGCAACATGACAGCTGACAGGTACCATGTCCTTTGACGGGTGAGCACCAGCAAATCTGCCTCCATCACCACCACTATGAGAAGAAACAAGTGGGCCACAGACAGGGTCCCCTCTGTCAGGTGTGGGCCCCCTGGGGAGGGACAGGGAATGGTGCCCTAGAGCGGCTGCAGAGGGAGAGCATTCACCCATTCCACATCCTTCAGATAGGTCACAGCCACCAAAATACCACCTCCACAGTTCCTGGCACACAAGAGACCAAGGCCTCCATCCATCAGTGGGTGGATGTGAAAGTGCACAGAGATCTTGTGAATTGCTAACGAAATTAGGTAATTTATGAACACATTTCACAAGAGATGAGGTGGCTGGGGTACAATAGGGACATGTTTCAGTGCTGGCAGCAGGCAAAGGACTTGAGAGCTGGATATAAAAATATCCACGACCACAACTCCGAGTCCAGTCATGCCCAACAAACATCCCTGTTCTTCAAAATGCTGGATCGGTTCCTCTGTGTGGATGGGGAGATTGTGCCCTCCTGCACCTGGGGCAGGAACTTTGCCAGGGGGAGAAAGAGTATGGGGGAGGCCCCACTGGTGCACCGCTCAACAACCCTGATGGTGAAGGAGAGGCTGCTCCCCCTGGTGAAGGTGTCCCCATGGCAGGGGGACAACAATGCCCCTGCCCATTCCTGCAAATGGAGGTGACGTTCCTGGACCCAGATCACAAGAGAGTGGTCCTTCAAGTGCGTTTCCAGGATCCCCAGGCACAGCCAGGCCCAGGAATGGAGGTGCATGAGGAGGGGGAAGATGCCAAAGATGCCGCTGCAGAGAAAGAACAAGCAATGGATCCAGGTAGGACACAGCACCCCAGAAAGGGGCAAGGGGGAAACATGGGGGTGGGGGAGGTGACTGGAATAGCCTCCGCCCACACCCGAGGCAAGGCAAAAGGAACTAACAAACCCCCAATTTCAAGGTGTAACAGGGCCACCTGCTTGGATGGTAGGCCCAGGAAGCAAGGACAGAAGGGACAGCCATAGGAGTTGGACATACTGGGACTCCTGTGATTGACCCTGCCATGTGCTTTCTGACCCTGCAATCCAGTCCTGTGGTGCTCTGTCGGGATGTGTGCTCAAGGGTGCATGCTTCATGTGGCTCTCCCTTTCCCTTTTTGCTTGTACTGTTTGAGAGCACATACATGAATGGTCTGTTGAGAGGCAGGAGATCAGGGGGATCCTCCTTGACACAAGTAAGTGGCATCAAGTCCTCTCCTGGATCCAGAGCACTCAATGGAGCAGGGTTTGTGGGAGGCATCCCTAATGTAGTAGTAAATGTTTATTACGAAGCAACATGCTATTGCAAAGAAAAAGACCAAATGCCAAAACAATACACATAGAACCAAAGTCACCCTTGCTCTAGTAAAATAAAAAGAACCAGTTGTGGCAATGACACAGATACAAATTATACAAAATACATACTCCCAGTTCCCTACACCTCACTACTGTTTAGGTAGGTCACAGAGTCATAAATCAATGGGCATTTTTAGACACATGTTAAAGTTCCAGATGTTTCAATCTTCTGGCTGCTGCGGCGGGACATGAACTGGCAACTGGCGGCACTCCAGGCCCAATTGGACCGGCAGGACCGGCGGGCAGTGGAGCATGGTCGGAAAATGGACCGCTCACTCGAGCAGGGCACATCCCTCCTCCTGCAGGCAGGGGCCTTGAGTGCCTTCATCATGGCAGCGGCCCCGCCGGGTGCCATGCCAGCACCCGGCCACATGCCCCCTCCACCCCCACCGGCCGCACCACAGGCCCTGCCAGCGCCACAGCCCCCGCCACCCCAACAGCATCAGGGACCGCAGATCCGGGGACTCATTTCCCCACATCTGCGATGCCAGCAGTCGGTCCACCAGGCCCTGATACGGCAGCAGCCAGTGCAGGGGGGAGGGGAAGAGCTCCTCAGGGGCATTGGACAGGGGGTAGGGGCATGCCTCCTTGCCCAGGTGGCTGACAGCACCTCCTCCTCCACCTTGGAAGAGGGGGGGGGGTCGGTAGCCTTGGTCATCCTGGTTGGCCTGGGGAGGGGCCAACCAAGGGACACATGGGGAAGGGGGAGGGGCAGGGCAGCATAGGGGATGGGAAAGGGAGGAGGCACCCGGCCCAGTGGAGGACACCAAGCAGCACATGGGGCCACTCCAGAAGAAGGTAGGGGGTGCATCTGGGAGCGGGTGGTTCGGAGCTGGGGAGAGGAAGGGCATGGGAGGGAGGAAGGGAGGGATCACAGCCGCCAGGAGCCTAATCAGCAGCCCCCATTGTCCCCATAAACAGACCAGCAAGAGGGCACGTGCCCCAGAGGAAGCCAAGGCCAGAGGTAGCCAGGGGATAGGAGGGGGGACATGGGTGTACCGGGGTAATGGGCAGGACTGGGGGAGCACAATAAATTGTCGGTGGCACAGCTACATCTGTCTGAGTGCTTTATTTCATGCAGGTACAGGGCTACAGCAGCATCAGTGTGACTGTGGCTGTGGTGCAGGTCCGGTTGTGAGGGTCCAGGTGACAGGGGCCTCAGGGACGGGACGGGCACTCGATGTGACAAGCCAGAACTGCCCTGATGCGCTTGGCATAGTGGTACTCACGGGGGTTGAGCACATCAGCATACAGTGGTACCGGGCTAGGGAGGTGGCGGGAGAGTGGGTTCTCCAGAGCCGCCCCGTCAGACTCGCATATGTTGTGGAGGACACAGCAGGCTCCAATGACAAGGGAGGAGGTCTCCACCGTATACTCCATCCGGCCGGCTAGACATCGCCAATGCTGCTTGAGGGCACTGAAGGACCTCTCGACCATGGTGCGAGCTGTTCTGAGGCAGGTGTTGTACCACTGCTGAGCTGGGGTGATGAGCACTGGGAATGTCTTCATCAGCCATTGCTTCAGGGGATATGCCAGGTCGCCAATGATGCATTGTTATCCGCATGTCTGCAAAGTCCCCACTGTATATGCGAACAAACAGCGGGGAGATGGTGAGGATGCGTGCGTTGTGGCTGAAGCCCAAGTGCCCGGTGAATATGTCTGTGAAGCACCTACGATGGTCTACTAGGCCCTGGAGCTATAGAAAGTGTATTCGTCTGCATCATCGTCTGGGGGCCGCAGGATCGCTATATGGGTACCATCGATCGCCCCCAGGCAATTGGAGAAGCTCAGGTCCTGTAAACCCGCCATAATGGTGTCCTAATCAACCAACTGGATAACGCGTTCCATGAGCACCCCCTCCACAGCCTCTCAGAAGTCCTGCACCAAACACGCCTCAGTTGTGAGCCCCACCCCAAAGTGCTGGGCAATGGACCGGTAGGAGTGTGGCATGGCCAATGGCCACACAGTGATGGCGACCTGCTGTGGCATGGGAATGGGGTCTCTCATTTTGATCCTCAGGGGCTCGAGCCACTCCCACAGCTGCTCTGCCAGGCGCATGAGGGTGCGCCTGTCACTTTGGAAGTGTCTGACCCAGCTGACATCATCCCACCATGCCAGAACCCTCTGCCACCACTGATGAGCCCTCAGCATGGCCCACGTGCACCTCTGGATGGGCATGTCTAGCTGCAGCGATAGGTACCTGGCAGCCCTCTCCCACGCGTTCCTGGACAGCAGACCCCTGATGCCGGCTGGTAGGTTGTTGACTCGTAACAGCAGCCTGCTGTAGGCCAGTCCAAGCCACTGTGCCATCCCCAGGGCTAGGAGCCATCGGGCCCTGCTAGCTGCGTGACGGGTGCACGCCCCCACCCTGGCCATGTACCACTGCTCCGTGTGCATCCCATCCAGCTACTCCATGATGAGCCTCAGCAGCACCATGTGCTCCCAGAACCACTCTGCAACTGCCTGTAGCAGGGCTAAGTGAGCTCCCAACTGGATGTGATCCATCCCTATGGGTGTGGCTGCTCTATTGTTAGGGCTCACGGCTGGGGAACTGTGCGCTCACTTCCACCCCTGAACATGCACCTGTGCCACATATGTGCACACTTCCCCTCCCCCATGGGCCTATGGGTGAGCACCAGTGGCCGCACGCTCCATGTCCATTGGGCTATCAGTCCGGGAGCCTCATCTCCTGCATGGGGTATCAGCCGGTGGTGGTGGCGATGGGGGGATGGTGGCCTGGGACCCCACTGAGCTCCCTCCGGTGCTGGCTGTGGTCCCACATTGGGGGTACCCTGTGAGGCCCCCCGGGGCTGGGGGCCTTGGCCCCCAGGCTGCTGCTTCTCCCTGTGCATGTGCGGGCTGCCGTTTCTATCTCCTCTTGCAGGTGTGTATGTGTGGGGCTGTTCGGGAAGAAATATGACCATGGCAGAAACTGATGATATCGTGGCTGGGGAAAATCAATCTTTATAAAATGATAGTGCTCCCAAAGATTCTTTACAAGCTTATGGCAATCCTGATCACATTATCAGAATCCTTTTTTAACTTGAATGAAGACCTAAAAGATATAGTGTGGAACGGGTAAAAACCACGGATCAGGAAGCAAACCTTGATGCAAATTAAGGAGAAAAGGGGACAAAATGTTCTGGATATAAGACTTTACCACATGGCAGTGACCCAGGTGGGGATGTATGATTGGCATCATGATGAGAGTGCGCACAAATGGGTGGAAATAGAAAAGGAACTCATAAAGGTACAGACTTTAAAAGATATAATTGTTGATCAGGGAGTAATACCCATGGAACTCAGAAAGGAACATCCTTTTGCAGGAGCCCTTTATAAGAACTGGTAAAAAATAATTTTTTAAAAATGGGATAGACGGTGGCATGTCCCCCTTCACCCTGATAGACTCAATACAAATCAAGAAATTGCCCCAAGGCTCAGATCCTCCCTAAAAAAAAAAAAAAAAGGGATAAGCAGGATAGAACAACTTTTTGTAGGGGGGAATTTTATACTCCCTCAAAAGGTAGAGGAGTTGACGTGAGAAAATCTGAATATTTTCCAGTATCACTATCTACAGTTGAAGGGCTTGGTTAATTCCCTGAAAAACAAAGGGAGGTTCAGTAGAGAACCAGTCAAGTTGGAAAAAATAATTTTCAATAGGAATAAAACCTCAGGCAGATTTTGGAGGATATATAAAGAACTGAAGGAAATAACATACAACTCACCCGTTAAAAATATGGAAAAATGGGGGAAGGATATAAGTGTCACCATGGAGGAAGAGGAAAAAAGGAAAATATGGCACCATATGAACAACTGTGCGACCTCCTTGGAGGTCAGGGAAATTCAGATTAAACTGACTACCAGGTTCTATTTAACATCTGAGAGAATGAGATTCGCAGATTCAACAGGGAAAGGGCTATGTTGGAGGGGCTGTGGAGAAAAAGGGAGCTATAAACATTGTTGGTGGGAAGGTGGGAAGGTTCAGATATTTTGATGCAAGGTATGGAAGATAATTAACAAGATAGCCGGGGAAGTGGTTCCATATAAGCCTGAAATTGCACTGCTCGGATTGTATCCTAACACGAAAAATATGTCCCTCTGTCAGGGTTCATGTAAGATTGTTTTTCTAGCAGCCATAAGTGTTATAGCTAAACATTGGAAAGTGGTTGAGGAATTCTCAATGGAAGAACTATCTCAAAAGTTATGGTTTATGTGCACTATGGAGAGACTACATGCTGATCTGCATAACAAACTGTGAGGCTTTGAAGAGATTTGGGCGCTGGTTATTCTGGCCCTAGATGAGAAGAACATGGACAAAAAAGATTATCAAATGCTATTTGGATCTTGAAATTATGTTTTGACCTTATGCAAAGAGTTCAAAGCCCACTTCAAATTATTATAAACTGTGTGCCTGTTCTAGTTTTGTGTTTAACCCTGTTATAGTTAGAACTTGAAAAAGTGTATTGTTACGGACCTAACTACAGCTCTGTTGTAACTGGTGGAAGGACTGCAGATGGTCTTTATGTATGAACTTTTCCCAAACAACAATAAAAATGAAATAATTGAAAAATAAATAAATAAATAAATAAAAGGAAGAACTTTTTTCACTCAACGTATAATTAACTTATATAATTTATTACCAGAGAACATTCTTAAGGCCAGTAGTATAGCTGGGTTTAAAAAAGACCTGCCAAAGTTCTTGGAGAGTAGGTCCATTAATGGCTATTAACAAATAGCTTACGGGACAAACTTCTTATTGTCGGGATCTGGGAGTGAACAATGGGGAATGGATTGCCCATTGTGACTGTCGGTTCTTCTTCCATGTGATTGAGATTGGCCACTATCAGAGGACAGGATACTGGGCTTGATGGACCACTGGCCTGACTCAGTATGGCACTACTTATGTTCTTATGTTGTAATAAATGCCCCCTTTTGTTTCTTGATCTGCCCGTGGTTTGTGTTCCGTGCCTTGGGGTTGCATGTGTTGCTCTGTTGTACCTTCCCCTGCCTGTGCCTCCTCCCCTGACCTCACAGAGTCGGGATGGGCAGTGACAGCAGCTATGACTACACTTGTCCTTATTCACCATATTGCCATGTCATGCAAGGATAATGGCCCTTCTCTAACTGGTGGAGCAGCTGTCCATGCAATGGTGAGTGTGTTCGACTGGTGGGGGTTGGGTGGGTGGGTGCCATGATCTCCCTTCGAATCTCTCCCCACTCACTCAAGGAGGGTGGACGGTGCATGGTTACTCCAGCCATCCCCCACGGACCCGCCCCTCATCCATGTCTGTTTAAAAACTTCATCAGTGTTCGAAGTGTTTTACAATTTTTAGCTAGTTAACTCTCACAGCAACCCTGTGAGGGAAGTCATTATCAGGGCCCCGATTCTTCTGCAAAAAAATTTCTGAAATTCTGCGACCCAAAATGTGAAATTCTGTGACCCAAAATGGAAAATTCTGTGACCCAAAATGGAAAATTCTGCGACTCAAAATGGAAAATTCTTTGTTCCAATAAAGTTACAAAACCGGTCTAGTAAAATTAAAAATGAGTTCTTTAATAGCAGTAATGACATCTTTATCATTAAAAACAAACATTTATTTACATATTTGCATTAATTAACACATTTTACAGTCCAGCAAATAGACATTTATTTATTTGCATTAAAACACATGAAAACAGATCGCCTGAGATTGTCTTCCCCAAAGCCTCTGCGTGTGTC
>QEPC01005277.1:928573-1010065 GCA_003113815.1 Sphenodon punctatus
GGCAGCGGGACACCCCCACCCCCCGAAGTAAAAAGCAGAGTGCGCAGCGGGACCCCCCCCAGCCACCTACTTACCTTACCGGCGGAGGCGAAGGCAGCAGCAGCAGCGGCGGCGGCGATCCCTGGGCGGCAGAGGCAAGGCAGCAGCGGCAGCGGTGATCCCTCGGCGGCGGCGGCAGCGGAGGCGAAGGCAGCAGCAGCAGCGGCGGCGGTGATCCCTGGGCGGCAGCGAAGGCAGCAGCAGCGGCGGTGATCCCGCGGCGGCGGAGGCGAAGGCAGCAGCAGCAGCGGCAGCAGTGGTGATCCCTGGGCAGTGACGGCGGCGAAGGCAGCAGCAGCAGCGGCAGCGGCGATCCCTCGGCGGCGGCGGCGAAGGCAGCGGAGGCGGAGGCGAAGGCAGCAGCAGCAGTGGCAGCGGTGATCCCTGGGCGGCGGCGGCGGCGGCGGCGGCGGTGGTGATCCCTCGGTGGCAAAGGCAGCAGCAGCAGCAGCAGCGGCGGAGGCGATCCCTGGGCGAATCCAAGACCAAGTAGGAGCACGTGCTGTTGCGACCTGCTTTATAAAGGCCGTGCAAGCCCCTGATTGGCTTGTGGCCTGAATAAAGCAGGTCCAGGATTGGCTGGATGGCAAGGAAGGGAAATCCTGTGGGGATTTCCCTATTTTCTGCGAGAATCCTGCCTAGGGCAGGATTCTGCGCAAATTCCGTGATTCACGGCAGCGCGGAAGACTAGGGGCCCTGGTCATTATTATCCTCATTTTACAGGTAGGGATAAGAAGCTGAAAGGTCTTGACTTGCCCAAACCCCAAGTGAGTTTGCAGCTATGATGTAATTTGAACCCTGGTACTACAGGGCCAAGTTCAACATTCTATTTACTCGGCTACACTAGCCATAGAATAGCTTCTGACTGCTAATATCACCTTGGGCCCATCCCTGCAAAATTCCAAGCTGCTGAACTTCCACCTTTCCCACCGGTTGCAGTAGAAGCTACAAGCACCCAACACTTTTCAGGATAAATACTTCTACCAAATAAATTCCTTGCAGTGATGTATGTTTGCTCCCTTGGTTATGTTCATTTCTTTAAAAACATAAATATTACAAGTGCTATGTTCTACCCTTTGACATTCAGGGAGGCTTTTAAAATGATTGTCATGCCACATGATTAGCTGTTTGTAATCTCATAATTAGCCAAAATGTCACTTGAGCTGCTTTCGTTTGATCCAGCTCCTACCCCCCACTCCAGGATCTGCTTCAGCAGCACCCCATATGTCCTACAAACCTCTCTGTGTATACAATTATTAGAGCATGGACAGCTTGCCTGAAACCTCCACTGCCACTTATAACTTAAAGCCTTGGATGACTTAACTTTACTATCACCTGGAGCTTATAGATAGGTGTGGGACATTTAACCAACCATGTTCAGTGCTTCTACATGAAAGAAGAAAGCAGATTTGAGCTGATCAGTAGGAGTGGGACTTCCGGTTTTAACTGAAACTGCCTGATAATGGCTGTTTCAGTTTAAAGCTGAAGGATCTGAAAATTGGGCTGCCCTTGTTTCCCAGTTTTCAGATCTTATGTTCTCACTGAAGTCAATGGGAAATCCTTTCATTGACTTCAATGGAAAGAGCCAGCCGGCCGAGGAAACATCCCCCACCCACTCCCATCCTTGGCGACTGGAGGTGGGGAGCGACATCCCTAACACCCCCAACCCCTGGGGTCCACCTTTACCTCTCACCCCATGGGCCACTGCACTTAATGCTGCTGCTGGTCCGGAGGATGTGGGTGAAGAACAGATGCTGGCTTGGCCACTGGCTGGGCCGCTAGCTAGGTTGCTGGGCCTTCTCCACTGTGTGTGAGGGCCTTCTGTGAGGCAGTGGAGAAGGCCTGGACATGGGGCAGCAGAGCCAGAGCCAGCAGAGCCAGCTCCTGCCATCAGCCAGCAGCAGAGGAGGCCCAGCCACCAGCAGCTGAGCCAGATCTTCTGCTGGGAAGCCAGGCCTTCTCCTCCTTTTCTTCTTTGGTCGCAGGTTCAGAGAAACTTGAAAATGCTACCAACCCAGCAGCGCACATGCACAAAATGGCCACTGAGACCATTCTGTGCGTGTGCAACCTTTATCCAAAATCACACTGGCAGCATTGGCACCATTTTGGAATAAGGCAGCCATACTGCACATGCATGGAATGGTTCCCTGTGCATGCACAGAATGGCCGCCCTCTTTAAAAATGGTGCTGATGCTGCCAGACAGCAACTGTTCCTCACTTCACTCCCACCCTCCAGGCCCAGATCGGCAGCAGTAAGTGCAGGGGCCCAGGGAGTGGGGCCCTGGAGGGGGGGGGTTAGGGACTTGGATCCCCACCCTCTGAGGCTGGGAATGGGGTGGTGGGGATGGGACAGCCCACCCGGTGGTTTTGTTCAGTCCCAGATCCCTGTTTTTTAATGGTCCTTGGTTCATTTCCCCATTGAAGTCAATGGGAATTTCCCATTAACTTCAATGAGGAAAAGAACCAAGAACTGAAACCAAGACACTTGCTGAAATTCAGGGATCTGATACTGAAATAAAACCAAAACTAAAAATTGGCCCTGTGTCCCACCTCTACTGATCAGTGATCACTAGTTGAAAAAGTATTGGAGACTCAGTCACAAGAAGGTCTGAAACGAAAATTCATTTGATTCTCGCGAGAATGTCACTAAAAAAATATCACTGTGCAAATGGCCACCCAAGCTGTTCTGCACATGTACAGACTGGCTGCCCTTTTCAAAATGGTGCTGCCACTGCCTGTGCCATCTTGGATAAGGGCAGTGGATGCGCAGAATGGACCCAGTGGTCATTTTGTGCATGTGCATTGGATGTTTTTTTTAAAAGAAATTATCAAGAAAAAAAATCTGGATTTTCTTGATTCTCATTTTAATCTCAATTTTTGTTGAAAAGCCAGATTCTCAATGAGAATTGAGAAAATAGCCAAAAACGTAACTATAATTACATGCTTTAATTCTATCCTGTTCTGCTGTATTAACTTATTAAGTATATTCTTAAGCCTTTGTTCAGTATGGGTGAATTTAAGCACATGCTTGGATTAAAGTGGGTGGCTAAATATTTTGCTGAATCAGGTCCCAAATGATTTTCTCGGGGTCCTACTGCATGTTCAGTATCACTGCTGGGAATTTGCTAAGTTTAGGTTTTTGTTCAAATTTAATTTTCCATTATTTTACAGAAGATAGGGGATAGTTAGGATGAGAAGGGTGAGATACATGACAAGGTGGATGGGACTCAATGAAGGAGGTATGAACAGGAGGAGAGAGGTGTTTTTCAATTTTGTATGGGATGTGAGAATGGGGTGCGGCATGGGTGTGGAAATTAGGATGAGACTCTCCTGGGTGAGAGACAGATTGTCATGTTGCGTGTCTCTTTTTTACAAAAGGAAAGAGAGCTATGTGTTCCAGTCAGATCTGGTCTAACTGGATTGGGCCACTCCTTTCCAAGTTGTATAAAATGAGTTTACACTTTACTTTGATGCCAAGCTAGCAAAGCAAGTATTGTAAAATGACAAAATATTTATAAATAAATGGAATATGATGCTTAGAATTAAAAAAATAAGCATAGCTTGCTTAAATTTAAATAGAAAATATCCGTAGCTTACATAGAATGGTATTGATAGACAATCAAAGTTACATGATCTAAAAAACATTTCTATTTTAAGGAAATAGCTTCTAAAAGCTTAACATATGCTCAATTCATTGGCTCAAAGATATCAAGAAATTATACTTCACCAGATTTTGAATCCCAATCTGCCATAATGGTGAGAGAGAAACCCCAACATAGTGTAGGATTTCATTCTGAAAAAACAAACCTAGTGTCTCCCTTCTTAAAGCAAATTTTGACAGAAGCTGACACTGACGCTGATGACATCAGTTAGCATGGAAATATACATGATTCCAATTGGTTCTCTTAATTCTGAGTAAGTAAGGAGACTGAACAAAGAATCACATTTCCTTCAAAGTTTGAACAAAACCTCATATTTCCATCAAATATAATTGTCAAATTACAGGGAAAAGTTTAACACAACTTCAAGGCTTTTTAACCAATTAGTTGAAGCAGCTGTGCCTGCTAGGAAAAACTAAAACTTAAAACTTTTACTTCGGGAATAGCCATGCCTGGTACCATTTGTCATTTAGACATATAGGCTGATAAGGCCCTTGGTCTGGCCTCCAACTTTAGGCATTTTTTTCTGTTTCCTTGGATACGGTGAAAAGTTCACTAAGAAGTTTTTTAAAAGTTCATCGGAACACAGCTGAGGAGGCCTCAGCCTGAACCAAGGTACATATAAAAACTGATTCTAAAAATCAATGCATTGGATACAAATTAATACAGTAAAACACAAGTTCAATACATTGAAACAGAAAGTTAATATATTGAAACTCAAAATCAATACATTAGGAACACAGATGGCCAAAAAATATTTGCTTATAATAGGATATACACGACAAGGTGAATGGGTAGAAGTAGGGCAGGAAGTTTTGGGGTTTAGCTACAGCCCCTCTGTTGTCGAGGTGGGGAGTCAGGGGATTTGGGCAGGAGACTCCTCCAGGTGACAGATTGAGGACTGGGAGTGGGTGCGATGCGATGGCTGACCATAGGGAGAGGTGAGATATTTTTCTTCATATGCATTTTAACTCTGGTTTTAATTATTGTAAGCTTCCCTGAAGCCATATCTGGGATAGAGCAGAGAATAATAAAATAATAATAATAATTAATCTAAAAACTTGAACTTCCTAGTTTAGTTGGAAGACCACACTGTTTCCAAAAGTCACACGTTTAGAGTTATAAGAATGCAAACAATAACAAGAATATCCATATGACTAGGTAGAAATCTGTTGCCCTGTTTTACTTTCTCCTTTGTCTGTGGCACTCTCTTTGGCTGGTGCTTCAATTGTAAAAACTCCACATCTATTGCACAGACACCAAATTTTATGCATCAGGGGAAGTGGGTGCTGTGGAAGAAATGAATCATTAGCCAACTGTTGCTAACAGTCTGTCAAAAAAGCCATCAATTTTAGAGGTGAAATGAGCAGCTAAATTGCTCCTTGCGAGAAATTTTGCCTTTCTTGGGAATAAGAATAAATTTCCTGACAATTTCCTAATACTGATGCAGTTTCTTTATTCATGCAATATTGCAAGATACCGTCCTGAGTTACCAACTTTCCACTTACCATGTTCCATTCATTTACTGCTTAACACATTGCCCAGGGTACCATTTTAATTCTCGGTTTGTTGTTTCCACATTTCTGACCCAATCACTGAATGAATAGCTCATCCCTTATATGGCTGAAACAAGATCTTGCTTATCTTTAAAGTCTTGTTAAGAACAAGGCTTTCACTGAGATTTTTGAGATTGAGAATGAGCCGAGAATCAACCATTCTTGACCTCGTTCTCACAAAATTCTCTAAAACATGTAAAATAAACCGCTGTGCATATGCAAAATGGCTTCCAGGGCTTCTCTGTGCATGTGTGGCCCTTTTCCAAGATGGTGAGGGCTGTGTCAGTGCTATTTTGGGAAAGGACAGTTGGTTCTGTACATGTGCAGACCAGCTGCCCTTTTACAAAATGGTGCTGATGTGACACTTGCCATCTTGGAAAAGGGCCATGTATGTGCAGAATTGATTGGCCATTTTACTCATACGCTGAGTGTTTTTGTTAAAAATTTTGAGAATCTTGCAAGATCTTGAACTGTCAGTGATATCTTCTCAAGATCTCGCTGAGAGTTCTTGATTCTCATGAGATTGTCGTGAGAATCATGTTAATTCTTGTTTCAGCCCTAACCTCCCCACAGTGCTGCTTAGTCTCCATTCCAGTGCCTCCATTCAGAATTGTTGTTCTATATTGTTTCCTTTGCATTGACCAATATGCAATTGGATTGCAGATGAGTAAAGGAATCTACGCCAGCCAATGAGTGTCAAGGAAGTCCAAGAGAATTCCCATTTTGGTGAAATCTCATTTCAGCCCAAATCAAAACCCATATGCCATCCATTTATCACTGCAGGTATGTGGCTCAGTTTAACTTAGGAAGTCAAATTGCATAAGATATGCTCATTTGTCATCAGTGTTATGTAAAGGGAAAAAGAAAGAAAGGTTATTTTTACTCCTCAGTGGGAAGTGCAAGCTCCTCTTCCATTTTTTGTATAAATGGATTTCATATTACTCAAGTACAATGCACTTTAATGATTGGAAATGTCAAAGTGATTAGAGTAAGCTGGCACTTCTAAAGTGCCAGAGCTTCCCCTGCTTCAGGATCTGGCAAGACGTTTTAAATTAAACCAAGCCTCTAAAACACAGGCTCTTCCTTCCACAAGTGTGACATGCTAATTTCTCTCAATGGCCATGGATGATCACAGAGGTAAAGGCAGTCTACTACACTTCCTCTAATGAAGCAAAGGGCAGAGTTCAGAAGAAATGTCTGTCTAATTGGCCTACTGGCTGAAAATTGTCTCTCTCATAAGGAAGAGCACACATTCCAAGCTCTAGAGACTCTGGGTTCAGGACTGAGTCAACATGCTTTGGTAATAGCAATTGTGAAGTTTCCCTCTGGCGATCCAGAAGTATTGACTGTGATACACAAAATTGTAGTATGTTCAAAATACTTTGTGATCATTAAATGAAATGAAACTGAACTGGGTGCTTAATTCCCTTTAGCTGTTTTGAAAAACCTACACAAATTAAATAATTACATTCAATATTTCCATTTTCTTGGCATTTCACCAAGACCCAAGCTGAAGTGATTTCTGGAGGGCAATGTAAGACTCTAGGTAAAAGCAGACATGTGGATGTTGCAGTGGCTCCCCATCCCGGCAAACCGCTAGAGATGTGCGAACAGAACGGGGTTCGGCTGTTCGGCCGTTCGGTCCAAAAACATAGTTCGGGTTTGTAGGTTCGGTCCTGTGGAGTTTGCCCCCCCCCCAAATGTTCTGAAAGTTTGGCCATGGCAGAGGTTTGGGCGCTCCAGGGGTGCCTGTGGGGCAAGGCAGGCCGTTGTAGACACAGCAGCAGCAGAGACATGGAAGGCTGGGACTTGGCACTCCAGCTTTCCTGGGCAGGCAGGCTCGGCGCTTGGCCCATGTGAGTGCCCATGGCGCCATGGCTGGCCATCTGAAACCCAGTTGCAGCAGCAGCAACAGGGACCGGGAAGGCTTGGGGCTTAGTGGCTGGCCTGGCACCCCTACTTGGCCGGGCATTGCAGGCTGCCAGACATCGATGAAGCAGCAGCAGACATGAGATTGTACGGTAGCAGAACCCATGGCACAGAAGAGGCAGCAGTGGCAGCAGCAGCAGACATTGGATTGCCGGGGTACAGAACCCATGGCACAGCAGAGGCAGCAGAAGCGGACACTGGATTTCCGGGGCACAGAACCCATGGCATGCTGTGGAATTATGGTTCCCTTGTCTGAAACATAGGCCCTAAAACCTGAGGGTCGGTCCTGGGGCTGGAGTGGCTGCTTCTTGATGTGGTGGAATGACAGCTCCCCATGAGTGGAATGACAGCCCCAGAACCCTGATGGTGGGTCCTGGGGCTGGAATGGCAGCTTCTGGATGATGTGGCATGATGGCTCCCTTGACTGTAATGTAGGCCCCAGAACCCTGATGGTGGGTCCTGGGGCTGGAGTGGCTGGCTGTTTCTTGATGCAGTGGAATGACAGCTCCCTGTGAGCAGAATNTAGGCCCCAGAACCCTGATGGTGGGTCCTGGGGCTGGAGTGGCTGGCTGTTTCTTGATGCAGTGGAATGACAGCTCCCTGTGAGCAGAATGACAGCCTGAGAACCCTGACGGTGGGTCTTGGGACTAGAATGGCAGCTTCTGGATGAAGTGGAATGACAGCCCTCCCTGCCTGTAACATAGGCCCTAGAACCCTGAGGGTGGGTCCTGTGGCTGGAGTGGCAGGCTGTTTCTTGATGCAGTGGAATGACAGATCCCCACCATCAGAGTTCTGGGGCCATCATTCTGCGCACTGGGAGCCATTATTTCAATATGTTGGCCGCGCTATGCATTACCACGCACCTCTTGGTGAAGCGCGTGCCTCACGTGACACACTCCCTCACCATGGAGGTCAGGGCTGTCTCTATATTCCGGGATGTGTGGGGGCCATCCATGACTCCTTCCTGAAGAAGGGCCCACCTAAACCCTGCTTCAGGACCACTCCGGCCAATCCAAAATGCTGCCTCTGGGTCCTGCCACCAGTGCGCCATCACTGCCAGGTCGGCGTGAAGTACATTCCTGCTCGACCACAGGTCTGTGGTGAAGTGGAAAGTGGCACCCCAATCCCCTGCCAGTTGCTCCCTCATCTGCTCCTTTCAAACCCAGTACAAGGCTGGCACCAATGCCGACTCAGGGTGGTGCACGAGGGCAGCTTAAACTGGGGGGCCAGGAACCCAATCAAGCACCTAAACCCCATGTTCCTGAACACCAAGATGGGCTTCCCATCAAGCACAATCATTTCCCTCCAAGGTGCATGTGGCTTTCAGCTGAAAGCCACGCCGCCCTCCACATCCTGCAACTGCCGATGAACTTTGCAGCTGCCCCCACCCCAGCTCCTCCATGGTACACTGATGCTTCTGGCCCTCAACTGGCTGCTGCTGCTGCACCACTGACAGCATTGATAGGAGGGGCATAACATGGTGGCGACACAGCTCTCAGTCGGAGGAACATGTGGCCGTCCCTGTCCAAAGTGGCCATGGGTCCATTGTCCTGCCCACCAATGAGTGCCCCCAGTGAGCGGGTGTTCTCTATGGTGGGGGACATTTGCTCATTGCACCGCCTGAGACTGTGAGCCAAGTTGGTGGAGCAGTTGCTTTTCATCAAGGTCAACCATCCGCTGCTGGGATTCCCTGACCCTGAGCTGCCCCTGGACATGGATTGATGGTGCAGTGGCACACGCCATCTCATGCCAGGGGCAGTCGTGGGACGGGGTTCCTCTTCAATCTGGGCTGCTGCTGCTTAGGTGCTGTCCCTTCCTCCCAATGCCTGGCACCCACCCTGTCTTTCTCTCTGTGTGACTAGACAGCCTCGGCAGGCCCATCTGTCTGACCTTATCTTGGGTTAATATATTACTACAATGGCTTGTGGGCTACTCATTTCAATGCGATTAAGAAGGCCATTGCTCCCCTGGTCTTAATGATTATTAGATTTTTTTATACCTAGGGTGGTCAGCAGCTGGCCCCTGCTATAAAGGCCTTTGAAGGGAAGATTATTAAGAACCTGATATATGGAGTACCTATTTGGGGGGTAGTTAGTTCATACCCCAAGCATTTAGCGTCAGTACAAAATAGATTTGTCAAAAAGATCCTGGGGATTATGGGTTCTACCTCCTCAGCTATGGCTAACCTGGAAGCAGGGATACAGCCAGTGGAAACTAAATATGACAAGTTAATTCTTTCCTTTTGGCTAAAAGCCCACTTCTTACATCCTGAGTCCCTTGTGAGATTATGTCTACAAGAATGTTATGACACAAGTAACCCCTGGTGGACTAATGTGGAAAAAAAGATCAATATCCTAGGGTTTTCATTGCCTTTCTTCTCTGGGGCTCCTTTCAAACAAGGGTTAAAACTTTTGTGAGACAGGTTTAGGAACATAACTGTACAACAACAGAGAATGAAGGCAATGGAAGGAAAGGCAGTGCCATACTATAAATATTGGGCAGATGGTTTAGAGAGACCAGCTTATTTGAGTAATTTACAGGTGCCAAAATTGTACACTGCATTTACCACCCTAAGATCCTAGTTCAAGGTCCTAGTGATGATCTATAAAGCCCTATACGGTCTTGGCCCCTCATACCTTAGGGACCGCCTCGCCCTTCGCGCCCCAGAGCGGCTCCTGCGGTCTGCCGGGGGTGCCCTCCTGGAGGTCCCCCGTGTTAAACGGGGGGCCACGATGGAGAGGGCATTCTCGGTGGTGGGACCGCGGCTGTGGAACTCCCTTCCGGAGGAAGCTCGCCTGGCCCCAAGCCTTTTAACATTTCGGCGGAACTGTAAGACCTGGTTGTTTGCCCAGGCCTTTGGGAGGGAGGGCGGGGAGGGAGGATTTTAGTCCCCTACCCATTTATTTTACCTGTCTAGCCCTGTTTTATATTTAATATTTAATATTTGATTGTTTTAAATTAATTTTAGTGTATTTTATTGTTTATTATTGGAAGCCGCCCCGAGCTGTGTTGCAGGAGGGGCGGGGTATAAATCTGGAAAATAAATAAAAATAAATAAATAAGATGTCAAATGATGGACACAGACGTATTGCGGGGAAGATTGGAAGGTCATAATTATGCAGAGCGGATATGCATTTGTGGAATAGGAGGTGTGAAGGATTTACTATGTATTTGACTGTTCAATATACCGTATACCATGAGGTGAGAGAAAAATTATAGGCCTCAGTGGGGATTATACAAGGAAGATCATCTTTACAAAGCTTAATCTTCCTCTTGAGGGATATGAACTCAGAGGTCACTAAGGCCGTTGCTATTTTTGCATATAGAGCAAAAAAATTACGGGCGATGAGGGGGGAGGTGGGTATGTGTGGTTTTTAAAAAAAATAATAATAATATCGATAGGTAATACTATTCAATACTGCTGGTGGGGAAATATATGTTCCCGGTTATTATATGTATATATTGTGTATGTATGCATATGTATGTTGTATATGCTGTATTTCTGTATTATTGTGTCGATGTCAAAGACCAAGATTGGTCACAACAAATAAACTAAACTAAACTAAACTAAACTAAACTAAACTAAAAAAAAAAATCTGACTGACCTCATGACGCAGGGTGGCATTGGGAAGCTGTAAGCCTGCCAGCCAGCCACTAGCTAGACGATCTTGGCCCGCCTATCTGACTGGCTCTCTCTTGCACTGCACAGTATTCGCCAACCTATCTGAGTGCCCTGCCAAGGGCCCAACCTGCCTTCCCTACTGCTTTTCATGCCACTTTGCCTGTCTGCCCACCCTAGTTGCCAACCTCGAACCCTGCCTCAGCCTGTCTTCCTCTGCTCATGCCATGCTGCCTGTCTGCTGCTGCTGCTGCTGCTTCTGCTGTGCCATGGGTTCTGCTACAGGGGAATCCACCGATGCCTGGCAGCCTGCTGCTGCTCCACCGATGCCTGGCAGTCTGCAATGCCCAGCCAAGTAGGGGTCCCAGGCCAGCCACCATGCTTCAAGTCTTCCCAGCCTCTGCTGCTGCCGCTGGGTCTCAGACGGCCAGCCATGGTGCCATGGGCACCCCCAGGGGCCATGCGCCGAGTCTGCCTTCCCAGGGAAGCCGAGGTGCCAAACCCAAAGCCTTCCCGGTCTCTGCTGCTGCTGTGTCTCCGATGGCCTGCCATGCCCCCACGGGCAACCCTGGAGCACCCAAAGCCTCTTCCATGGCCTAACTTTCCGGACGTTCATGGGGGGTGTCCAAACTCTGTGGGACCAAACCTATGAACCCGAACGAAGTTTTTAGACCAAACGGCGGAACAGCCGAAAATCCGAACCCCGTTCTGTTTGCACATGCCTAGTGGGAGGGTTGATCCAGCACCCAGAGGCCTTTCCCAAGGCTTGAAAATGCTGCTGAACCTGGCACCGTTCCTGGAAGTAAAATTCTTGAGTGCAATAAAATATTGGAGGCCTGTTCCAAGGAATTGCTGGGGACCTGGCATAGGTCCCAAATGTGTGCTAGAAGTGCTTTGAGAACTAGAAGTTCATTGTTGCAGCTTACACAGAATCTCACTGTCCAACCTGGGATTCAGGAAAGGCCTCTGTGCATTAGGCTGCCCCTCCCACTGCCATCCCAACTCTCACTGCTTCAACTCCCAAAGGACCCTGGGATGCTCCACCAATTCCTCTGCACTGATGTCATGGCCCACCAGCTAATGCTACTGCTCCTCTTCCACTTAACATCATTACTGATCCCTTGGAAAACTTACTGTCCTGAGCTAAGTCAAATCTACATGTGGATTTTGAGTCTGGTTTTGCATATTGCATACAGGACACCGAGCCCTCTACAAAATTCCCTAGGAACTACCAACTATGATTGCTTCAGCATGTTCCATCAGTGCTAAACAAAAATCATTTGAAAAAGGTTATGTTTATTGTTTATACAGGAAAAAGAGTGATGAGAATACTGAATACCAGCGCAGCCAACAAAACAACTGTTTGGTCATTTGCAGGATATAAACCTATCCCAAGGGTTCAGATCAGTGGTGTTTGATATAAACACTTCTGCACTGGGTCATTTAGAGATGCATTTTAATCCCAAAGTACTACACAGGCTATTATTTTCTTATGTGCAATTTTATAAGTGGTAATTACCACTCGCTTGCTGCAATAAATAGGGAGAAATAACCAGTTTTTATTTTCTTGTGCACAGAAGAGTGGAGGAGAATAAGTTGATATTTTATGCTTACTTAAGCAGCAGTTATCCATTGTGAGGTCTGCTACTAAGTTGGCTCTTACCCCTGAGGCAGTTTTGATTTGTCGCTGGGGTATGGGGATAGCTTTCACAGCTGTTTTTGAGTTGACAGGACAGTAATTTAAAACAATAAGGTTAGACAAAGTGTTCTTTCCTTCCTTTTATCTTCTAAGACCTTTGCTAGATGTTTGCTTTTTCTTATGGCACATAAGTTGTGACCTTTATGTGGTCAAGCATTTTACAGGTGCGGATATGTTTTGGGGAAACCAGAGGTAGAGGATTCTAACTGATTTATATTAATAAATTGAAGTAACACTTTGGCTCATGTATAACAAAACAAAACAAAACAAACAACAACAACAACAACAACAATAATAATAATAATAATAATAATAATAATAATTCATAAATAGTGGGGCTGATTGCATTACCCATGGAAGTCGAGTGCAACCGACCTCCCCCCCATGCGCACACGCACACAAACTGCATACAACTTCATAACAGAGACATTGTTCCACATGGAATCCATGCTGATCCTGCACGAATCCTGCACTTATCCAGTGCAGAGGATTTGGGGATTACAGACAATAATAATAATAATTTTATTTATATCACCCCCCTGCCTTACATGGCACTAGGAATACTTTACATTACATAAGTATAAAATATAAAAACTATAAAACAATTTAAAACAATTTAAGAAAATGTTAAACAATAATAAAAAAGTTTAAAATAGGGGAAGGAAAAAGGAAGGAGAGCATGCATTGAGGAAACCGGCACTGGATCCTAGAGACAACTAGAAAATAAATATGTTTTCAAGTGCTTCTTAAAGGTAAGGCGGGAGGGACTGGGACAGATTCATATATATAAGAATTCATTTTATATTATTATATGTTACAAGCCATCCTGAGTCTTGGTTAAAGGGATATAAATCTAAATAAATAGATAATGATATAGTAATTTTAAATACATTGATTTTCTGTGAAGCGCTCTGGCAAGTCCTACAGGAACCAAGCCTTAGTGAGCCAGTAATCTAGTCACACCTAGTCCTGAACCTAATTGGATTCAACTGAGCAAGGTTCTATTAGAACTCCAATGAATATTTATTTATTTACATTTTTTTATCCCGCCCTTCCCTAAAAAGGCTCAGGATGGTTTACAAATAAAATATAAACACAACATACAAAACACATATAAAGGCATATTAAAAAGTCCATAAAAACAGTAAAAGACAAACAATTCTAAAAAACCTCAACCCTCCCATAACCCATCTAAAACCCACCCAATACCACCTCCTCATTTCCCACATCCAACCCCCCTCACAACCCTACCGCGAACTCCACCCCCTAACCCACCATCTCCTATCCCTGCCCACCAAATGCATTTACAAACAAAAAGGTCTTACACCACCTCCGGAAGACACTCAGGCTTGGGCTCAAATGGGGAAGGGAGTTCCATAACATCAGGGCAGCAAACAAGAACATCTCCCTGTGAGATCTCATCATATTTCTTTCTTTATTTAAAATGTATATCCCACCCCTCCAGTCCACAGGGCAGCCCGGGGCAGTGAACAACATTCATTAAAACAGTATAAAATTTTAAAACAATTTAAAAATGCAATATGTGGGGAAAACCCCCACACCCACCCCCACCCCTACCTCTTGCCAAAAGCCTGATGGAACAGCCAGGTCTTACATATACGCCGAAACAGCAGGAGAGTGGGAGCCAGTCAAGCCTCCTCTGGGAGTGAATTCCACAGCACAGGGGCGGCCACAGACAAATATCTAGCATCGGTGGCCACCCGCCTCGCCTGGGGAACCTCCAAAAAGGCTCCCACGGATGATCTCAAGGGTCGCACGGGCACATGGGGAGTGAGGCGGTCCCACAGATAAGCAGGGCCCAGGCCTTGAAGGGCTTTAAAGGTTAAAACCAGCACCTTGAACCTGGCCCGGTGCTTTATAGGCAGGCAGTGCAGAGCCAGGAGCACTGGTGCCATGTGCTCCCTGAGACCCACCCCCATCAGGAGACGGGCTGCGGCATTCTGCACCAGCTGCAGCCTCCAGACCAACTTCTCGGGCAGCCCCACTTAAATTGCATTGCAGTAATCCAGCCTCGAGGTGATGAATGCATGGATGACAGTGTCGAGGTCGGAGTCTGAGAGATACAGCCGAAGCCGCCGGACAAGATGTAACTGCTGAAAAGCACTCCCCCCCATGGCCACAACCTGAGATTCCAAGATGAGCCACGAATCAAGGAGCACACTCAGACTCCGCACTTGAGAGAGCATGGGAGGGGAGAACGACACTATGACCGAGACTAATAAACAGCATACACAGGGAGGTACCCCCATTTAATCGCTGGGGTCACAATGGGGCATGGAAGGACAGGCAATCTCTCAGATATGTGGGCCCCAATCTGTTGAACTGTTTCTTTATGCAGTGTAATGACAGCTCCCTGTGATCGGAATGATGGCCCCAGAGCCCTGACGGTGGGTCTTGGGGCTGGAGTGGCTGGCTGTTTCTTGATGCGGTGGAATGACAGCTCCCAGTGAATGGAATGACAGCCCAAGAACCCTGACAGTGGGCCCTGGGACAGGAGTGGCAGCTTCTGAATGAAGTGAATGGACAGCCCTCCCTACCTGGAATGTAGGCCCCAGAACCCTGAGGGTGGGGCTTGGGGCTGGAGTGGCTGACTGTTTCTTGATGCAGTGGAATGACAGCTCCCTGTGATTGGAATGATGGCCCCAGAACCCTGATGGGGGTCTTGGGACTAGAGTGGCAGCTTCTGGATGAAGTGGATGGACTATCCTTCCCAGCTGTAACATCGGCCCCAGAACCCTGAGGGTGGGACCTGGGGCTGGAGTCGCTTGCTGTTTCTTGATGCAGTGGAATGACAGCTCCCCATGAGCAGAATGATGGCCCCGGAACCCTGATAGTGGGTCCTGGGACAGGAGTGGCAGCTTCTGAACAAAGTGGAATGACAGTCCTCCCTGCCTGGAACATAGGCCCCAGAAACCTGAGGATGGATCCTGGGGCTGGAGTGGCTGGCTGTTTCTTGATGTGGTGGAATGATGGCTCCCCTTGACTGTAAAGTAGGCCCTAGAACCCTGATAGTGTGTCCTGGGATAGAAGTGGCAGCTTTTGGATGAGGTGGAACAACAGCCCTCCCTGCCTGTAACATAGGCCCCAGAACATTGATGGTGGAAACTGGGGCTGGAGTGGCTGGCTGTTTCTTGATGCCATGGAATGACAGCTCCCCGTGAGTGGAATGATGGCCCAGAACCCTGACGGTGGGTCCTGGGACTAGAGTGGCAGCTTCTGTATGAGGTGGAATGAGAGCCCTCCCTGCCATAGACCCCAGAACCCTGACGGTGGGACCTGGGGCTGGAGTGGCTGACTGTTTCTTGATGCAGTGGAATGATAGCTCCCTTTGAGTGGAATGATGGCCCCAGAACCCTGACGGTGGGTCCTGAGACTAGAGTGGCAGGTTCTGGATGCAGTGGAATGATAGCTCCCCATGAGTGGAATGATGGCCCCAGAACCCTGATGATGGGTCTGGGGCCTGGAGTGGCTGGCATCCCTGGTCGGCTGGGCATTGCAGACTGGCTGGTATCAACAGAGCAGCAGCAGAGGTCCGGCCACAGGTCGGTGGCTGGCACCCCTACTTGGCTGGGTGTTGCAGGCTGGCATCCTACTTGACTGAGCTCAAGAAGCTCTATTGCAAATTGGGCAAACCTTGCCCACTGGCGAATTCATCTGAGCTACGAACATCTACAAGAGTGCGGAGCAAATGACTGACGTGCAGTACCAGTAGCAGCAGACATTGAATTGCCCGGGCACTGTAACTGTGTCTGGCACCCCTGCTCAGCCAGGCATTGCAGGCTGGCTGGGCTGAATGTGGGACACTTATTTATTTATTTATTTATTTAAAAGATTTATACCCCACCTCTCCTGCCAGGCAGCCCGGCACGACTAACAAAGTCAGTTCAGTTCAGTTTAATTCATTGTACTTAGCACAACGCCATCGTAAAAACATATTACAAGTAACTTACAGAATGTGAAATAAAATCAAAATTAGCATACAGACATAGAATTGAATGTATCCAAAATAAAATAAATAATACTACAAAATGTAATCTACTTTAAAAAACCACCAGTCCAAGCTGGTGGTTTCAAACCTACAATATAATCTCTCTTCATATTAATAATTAAGTTTGCAAAAATAGTTTAAGAATATGTCCCATATATCTACAGTACGGGACCACTTTCATTACATCATCTTCCCCTGATATTTCATTACACAGGATAACCATAATTCGTACTATTCTACTGATGTTGCTAACAAAGTCAGAATCAATAAAATAAAACATATAAAAACATCACATAATAATAATAACAATAGTAAAAATGAGGAGAGAGAAAACCTCAAACCCCCCACCCTCAGCCCAACTGCCCCCCTCCCTCACCCTTTTCCCTCGCCAAACGCTTGACGGAACATCCAGGTCTTACAATTCCTGTGGAAAACTTGGAGGTCCGGGGCCAGTCGGGTCCCCACTGGGAGGGAATTTGAGAGGCGTAGCGTGGCCACTGAGAACGCCCTGTCCTGCATGCCCCCCCGGGAAACCTGAGGGACCTCCAACAGGGTGCCCCTAGATGACCACAGGGGCCGATCCAGAACCCTTGGAGTGAGGCGGTCTCGCAAATAGGCAGGGCCCAGACTGTGTAAGGCTTTTTAGTTCAAAACCAACACTTTGAATTGGGCCCAGATGTGTCTGCTGTGCATGAGCCCATGCTCGCCAGAGTGACCTGCATATCCGAGCTGCTGCTTGTGGCAATAGGGTTACTACTGATGCTCCGCCTGCTACTGGTGCTACTACTGCTAGGGCTGGGGGCAGGGTTAGACCCCGCCAGCTGAAAGGGGTGGCGGCTCCCACTCCCACCATCCCCAGGGGTGTCCTGCTGCTGCTGTCACACACTCTCCAGAGCTCTCTCCACCAGGTCACCCTTCCAGTGCCGATATTGGCAGCCAGTGCAGAGATCAAAGCACTGGTATAATGTGCTCCTGGTGACCCAGCCGCAGCCCCACCAGGAGCCGGGCCATCGCATTCTCCACCAGCTGCAGCTTCTGAGTCGTCATTTGCAGGCAAGTGGAATGACAGATCCCCGTGAGCTGAATGATGGCCCCAGAACCATGACAGTGGGTCCTGGGGCTGGAGTGACTGGCACCCCTGCTCAGCTGGGCATTGCGGGCTGGCTGTCTGGCATGCCTGGCATGCCATGCTGCCTTTGACCCTGGGATCCAGCATGGTTGCCAAAACATATTCCACCCACTTCAGGAGATCATCAAACCGCGCTTTCAGCCCTGCCTTCAGCTGCCACACCAGATCAGCCACCTCATCCGCCAGTTTCCTGCCCTGAGGGCCACAATCCCGTCCCTGGAGAATCTCCTCCAGCCTCCTGAGGAGACTCTGGACCAGAGGGGTCACCTGACTGATGGTTGTCGTGGAGGAGCTGATGGTTTCCATCACTGCCAGGAATGGTCTCAACACGAAGACCGTGTGAGCCAGGATCCCCATTCCACCCTAGTGTACCCTGGAGGTGCCCCGCTATCCATCACCAGTTGAACCTAATGCAAGGCGGCTTTGTGTTCGAGAAGCTGCTCGAGCATCAGGAATGTCAAATTACACCGTGTGTACACATCCTGCACCAGCTGGAGTACAGGGGAGCCTTGCTTGGCCTGCTTTGCCTGGAGGAGGTCGCTGCCCTTCACACTCCGGTTAAATAAAATGGCCAGTTTCCTCCCCCACTTGATCAGGGAGCTAAGGGTGCCTGTCCCAATCTCCTTCTTCCCCAATCCCAGAGCCTCCACCAGGTGAAGGGTGTGTGCAGATCAAGGGATGCTCGTGAAGCCCCTTCGCAGACTGCCCTCAATATGTTGACCATGTTGTCTGTCACCACACACCCCTTGGTGAAGGGAGCACCTGGTGTGACCCACTCCCTCACCATGGCAGTCAGGGCTATCTTGATGTTCCAAGCGGTGTGAGGGCCATGCATTACTTCTGCTTGAAGCAGAGCCCACCTATACCCTGCTTCAGGGCCCGCCCTGCCACTGCCAAATGCTGCCTCTGGGTCCTGCCACCAGTGCGCCATCACTGCCAGGTGGGCATGTTGTGCATTCCTACTCGACCACAGGTCTGTGGTGAAGTGGATGGTGGCATGCCCAGCCCTTGCCAGCTGCTCCCTCACCCGCTCCTTTAAAGCCTGGTACAGAACTGGCTTTAAAGGAGTTCGGGCCGAACACCGAACAGTCGAACCACGTTCGCACATCTCTACCTCCCACCACATAGATCTTTCTGCCATCCTTCCCCTTTCCATGCAACACCCCTTCTGGACTACTCACCACCATCACCACCTGACAGCTGTTGCTACTCCCTCCAAATCAAGGTAAGATGGAGGCAGTGGGGGACAGAGGTGAAATGCGTACCTATTTGGGTACTGGTGTGGTAGTCCATGTATCATGCTTTTCAAAAATTCCTGCTTTTGTGAGTGCCCTTTTCAGGTCTATTTTTAGCCTACAGAATGAGGGAGTATATGCAATCACTCTAGTTGTGTGTTGAATTAATAATGTTTGATCCCATGGACCAATTAAACTCAATTTGGAATGGGGTGGTTTGAAAGAACTGTTCTGTTTTTGCAAACATTTATATTAAAACAAAACAGCTACTCCTTATATTCTGACTGGAAACATTTCCAATCGGAATTCTGGCTGAAATATATTAGGGATGGGCAAACGCAGTTCGGAAGTTCGGAGTTTGGACCGAACTCGAATAGTTCGGTCGACCAAACCGAACGTTCGAACCGAACTCGAATTCGAACGTTCAGTTCGGATGCGTTCGGTGAGTTCGGAATTGAATTTCCATTGGTTTCAATGGAAAACACATTATCGGCTGTAACTTTTTTGTTTTTTAAGCTATGTGGCTGAAATTTGGGGTGCCTCTACCTTCAATAGAACTCATTATGTGCACCAAATATCAAAACAATTGGATAAAGGAATCCGATTTTAGAAGCAGTTGCATTATTGTATTTTGCAATATTCTACATATACATTCTTAGCTGTAACTTCTTTGCCTCACATCTAATGTAGGTGAAACATGTTAAGTTTATACCCCTTCCCATAGTAACTATCTTTGCCAAATTTCAGAAGGATTGGACAAAAGGTCTTGGTGGTATAAGCAATTAACAAATAAATGTATGTCTGATTATAACATCTTTGTAGTCCAACCAGTGTACATGAAATTTGGCAGGACTATATATTTCACTTTCATGATCATCTCTGCCAAATATCAGAGAGATATTATAAAGGGTCTCAATTTTATATGCCTGTACAACAAATGTAGAGAAGGGGCCTATGCCTGGGATTCTCTTATGTCACTGTGGTATAAGATCGGTTTGTGATGCAAATTGGCCAACAGAAGTGGTTCCCTTTATCAAAATCTCCTGTACATTTGCTGAAATAGCAGGAACGGTATTTGATACATTCCTGTCAAATATCCTGTAAACAGAATGGAATATCAAAATGTAAAAGCTGGAAATGTATTTTCAGGTTAATGTCTTATACCCTTGGGACCCTTTATCCACTCTTTCCTAAAATGGGGAGAAATATTAAGCATATGGAGCGATGTAATATGCACATGTTTCATGAACATTGGATGCAAGATAAAGAAGTTGTAGTCATGAATGTGTATGGAGCTTTTCTTAAAATCACAATATTCAATTGCTTCTGAAAACGGTTTCCTTTATCTAATTGTTCGGAATTTTGGTACACTTGGTGCCCTCTATTGGGAGTACAATTTCTCTAAATTTCATCAAAAGGTAATAAGAATTTTTTTTTTAAATTCCAAAATTTTTGTTGTTATTTTGAAATTTCAGGATTGCTTTTTTCATTTTCATTATTACAATCATGAAAACAAAAATGGGATATTTTTTTTCATTTTTATAAAAACAAAAATGAATTGCACACACGTAGTAATTTGAAATTTTCCTTTATAGCATCCAGTACTTGAATATGGCCATTGTTGGAGGCAGGATACCGGGTTAGATGGACCATTATTTCCAATCCAGAATTTATTTATTTGATTTATTTTCCTATTTTCCTACCTTGCCCCCTCCTGCTCACAGAGCAGCTCGGGGCAGTTTACAAACTGCATAAACATAATAAAAACACACATAAAATATCATTTAAAACATTTAAATGATAAAAAAGAACTAAAAGGGCAGAATTCCCCATCCCCACCACACCCCCTCCTACCTGTCTCCCTCTCCAAAGGCCTGGAGGAACAGCCAGGTCTTACACAGTCTTCGGAAAGAGGGGTAGTCTGGGGCTAGCATGGGTGGAGTCACCCTCCATATAATTAATTAACACTGTCCCGGGGGCACAAAACTGCTAGTCTTGTGATTTTAGGTGTTTTCAAAAATGCTGGAAATGTGATTGGGGGGTGGAGGGCAACAGCAGCAAGCTTGCCAGACAACAATGCTGGCCCTGGGGAGGGGGCATGGTGGCAGTTGTGGGGCATGGTGGGGTGGGGAGGAGGCATGAGGTGGAGGGGGAATGGGCAGGTGCTCGGTAGTACAGGGGTGGGAGTGAGATTTTAAAGGGCGTGTAATTTTTTGGTGCAAGCATGCGCCGATCATCTAAAAGTAGCCTAGGAACTGGAAAAAGACCACATAAATGCATATCTACATCTGGCCCATGGGCCTGAGGAGAAACCCTAGGACTGTGCTGGCAGATACAGTGAATTGCGGGGGCAGTGTGTTTGGCCAAGGGTGAAGCTGCCATGGTGCTTGCTTAGCAAGGGGTGGGGCTAGATGTGGGGCTGGTGGTGGGGCCTAATCGTCTGGGGGGGCAATGCTAGCTTTGCACTTCAGCCCCCCCCTCCACATCACTGCTGGATCTGCCCCTGGGCTAGGTGGGCCTCCATCAGGAGGGAGTTCCACAGCCTCATAGCGGCCACTGAGAATGCCCTCCCCATCGTCGCCACCTGGGCAACCCGGGGGACTTCGAGTTGGGCATTCCCAGCCGACCGCAGGGGCTGCAGTGCAATCTGGGGCCTGAGGTAGTCCCACAGATAAGCTGGGCCCAGGGTGTTTAGGACTTTATAGGTCATTACCAGCACCTTGAATTGGGCCTGAAGATAATAGGCAGTCAGTACAGAGAACAGAGCACCGGTGCAATGTGCTTGCGGCAACCTGCCCGTTAAGAGATGGGCTGCTGCATTCTCCACCAGCTGCAACCTCTGGACCATCCCCAAAGGCAGCCCCATGTAGAGTGCATTAAAACAGTCTAGTTTAGAGGTAATAAAGGCATGGATGATGGTGGACAGTTCTGAGTCTGAAACAGACGGCCGCAGCCATCATACCAGATGTAACTGGTGAAATGCTCCCCTCGCCACAGCCTCCACCTGGAGATCCAGGTGGAGCTGTGAGTTGAGGAGCACCCCCATACTACAGACCTGTGTGGTCATACCCAGCCCTACCCACCAACATCATCTCCATCTTGTTGGGATTCAACCTCAGATGGCTTGCCCTCATCCAGTCCCCCACAGCTGCCTAGCACTGGATGAGCACAGAGACTGCTGGTCTGGGTCTGCAAAAAAAGAGAGGGAGAGTTGTGTGTTATCGGCGTACTGATGACAACGCATACCAAATTCTCTCACGACCTTACCCAAAGTCTGCATATACACGTTGAACAGGAGGGGGGACAGAATAGAACCCTGCTGGACTCCATATGTGATGTCCCATGGAGATGAAGTACATTCCCCGAGAACCACATGCTGAGTTCTCCTGGCCAGGAATGAGCAAAACCATTCAAGAACAATTCCGTCCACCCCGGTCCAGTCTCGCAGTTGAACCACCAACATCTCGTGGTCAATGATATCAAATGCAACTGACAGATCTAATAGAATTAAAATAGAAGATCTGCCCCAGTCTAATTCATGGTGCAGGACATCAACCAAAGCCACAAGCATAGTCTCCGTGCCATACCCAGGGCAAAAACCAGACTGTGAGGGATCAAGAAAACTGACCCGATCTAGATGCCCCTGAAGCTGCTGACCCACCATACGTTCAATAACCTTCCCTAAAAAGATAAGGTAAGAGACTGGCCAATAGCTGGCTGGGGAATCAATGTCAAGAGATGGTTTCTTGAGCAGGGGCCTCACCAACGTCTCTTTGAGGCGGGGTCGGCACCCTGCCCTTCCTAATGGAGGCATTGACAACCCCCGTCAGCAATGGCCTTAATATCTCCCGGCAGGCTTTGACTAGCCATGATGGGCACGGATCTAATTCACAAAAGGTGGCCCTTACAGGTCCAAGTACATCCACTGCATCAGCAGGTGACACTCACTGAAATTGATCCCATGAAATCGGATAAGGTGGGTCCTCCACCTCCTCAGGTTCACCTACTATTGTAAGTGCAGTATCGAAGTCGTGGTGAATCTGAGCAATTTTATCCACAAAAAAGTCAACAAACATGTCACAGCGGGCACTGGAAGATTCCAGTTCCATGAGGAGAGAGGCCAGACTGACCAGCCACTGCACCACCCAGAAAAGCTCCACTGAACATGACTTTGCGGATGCTATCAGGGCAGCAAAGAACTCTTTCTTTGCTGCCCACACTGCCACAGCATAAGCTTTTAAACTAGCTTTATGTTGCAATCAGTGGGTTTCAGCACAACTCCATCGCCATGGTCACTCCAACCGCCATCCTTCCTGCTTCATCCAGCGCAGGTCCTCTGTAAACCAAGGGAACCCACGTCACCGGCATTCCGGAAGCAGATGCCTGGGAGGCATTCGGTCAATGGCTTCAGTCAACAAGTTGTTCCAGAAGACAATGCGGTCATCAAGCGAACAGTCATCGAGATCAGAAAGTAATTCCCCTAGTGCATTCCAGAACCTCTCTGTTTCCATAAGTCTCTGGGGGCGGGACAACCGAACTGGTCCTACACCTCTCCGGGGGCAGACATGTGCCAGGAGATCAGTTTGGAGGAGATAATGATCCATCCATGACAATAATGGCATGAAATAGAGTCAAGTTCTTTAATTATAGGCCAATGCTTATCTCAATCTTGACAAATTATTCTACCTGCAGATATAAGGCTGGTCTTTGAATTTGCAGGGCCTGGGAGAACAAGAGATCATCACAGTGTGTGTGTGTGTGGGGGGGGGGGGATGTCACCAGCAGCTTACTAAGGCAGTGAGAGGTGGGAACAGGGGGAGGGGTGTCACCAGAAAGAAGGAAAGCAGGGCTTATCTGAGAAGGCCAGTAGGATCAGAGTGATGGGGGAGGCAGGCAAGCCTGATTGGGTCATCTGAGCAATCTGCAGGTGGATGGGTCATACCTCATCCACCCTCAAAGCATTCCTTCATGACGCCAAGCCTGCCTTTCTCTCAGGTAGGCCTTAGTTCCCCCCACCCCATATAGACCCAGTATGCCCTTGTGTTTCAGAATTCCAGAAAGGAAATGCCCCTCTGGCAGGGCCTCACATTGCCTCTGCCTCAAGCTGAAGCAAAGACTGCTAGGCAGCCGAGGCCTAGGCCAGATTCCCTGTTTTTTCCACCCTAAGACTGGCCCTGTGTATCCATACCCTTTCTTTGGGACTATGCTACATAGTAATATCCCCACCCCCAGCCCAAGCATTTAATATTTCTTGGAGTAATTACTGTGGGTTCTTCTTATGTGCCCAGCAAGCAATCATTTCCTTCCAGTTCTCTTTTTGAATTTGATTTTGAAAAGAAAAATAAAATAAAATGGGGTGGGGATGTGGGGTCGAGATGGCCCTCATTAATATTTTCATAGACAGGTTGCTGCTTTAGAGAAATCCCCTTGGGTTCACATCATGGTGGGGAGTGTGATAATAGCAGATGTACTCACAGCTGCAGTAGCCTACTAGAACATTCAGTGCGGTGGCATTTGGCAAGATGGAACGAACTTTAGGGACTAGATTGGCACGTGTCTTTGTTTATATTTCCCTGCTCCTCATCTAATAAGGCAAAGAAACAGATGTCCCCTCCCAGTGAGCACAGAGCAGGTCAGTGCTGCAATTGAAGAACCAAGAGTTAACTTTTTAATCACAAATATTTCTTAGGCATAATAGAGATCTGATAGCTTTACCTCTGCACCTGTCAACAAAGAATTCACAGTTCACAGGATGGGTAAGATTCCTCCCCCTCCACACACACACACACACACATACACAGAGAGAGAGAGAGAGAGAGCTAATTATTTATGGAGGTTTAAATAAGAATCCAAAATCCCTCTAGTGCAGAAAGATGCAGGTACGCTGATGATTAATTAAATCCACAATCCCAGGCAGCAAATAACCCTATACAAACAATGAAGTACCTCTACCAGCTGATAAACCAAAGCAGCAAGGGAGCCCCAAGAAACACAGTATCAAGTCAACCTCTCAAAGGCTAGTAAAGGATAGAGTTTCTGTAGCCTGCCTGGGAGACTATCCTATTAGGGCTATTTCCTAGGTATATCTATAAACAATTAAACAGCACCCTACCAGCTGTTCCTATTGACTGGCTCAAACACTCAAAGCACTGTGCACAAGCCTAAAGGGAATAAGGTTTGGGCTAACAAAGGGCTGAGATGATCAGACATGTAATGAAGGGGGATGACATCTGAGTTCTTCCTTACATTGACTATTGCTGTGGTAATGTGTCAAGGGAAGAGAGACACAGAATAGTCTCTTGCTGAGGTAGATCTCAGGCCAGTTAGACCTAAGGTGCTTGGCTGGAAAGACCACCGCAGACACCCAAGCAGATCCCAGTTAGTGGGGCTGGAGAGGGGATCCTGATATGAAAAAGGGGGCTGGAGTACTGAATGTTTGAGACCCACTGATTTGGGGGGATTTATACTTTGGTCAGGACTAATCCACTAGAGCTGAAACAAATGCCACATCATCTGGTTAAATGGAAGGTCAGGGATCTCTAATTCAAGTGAATAGACATTCATCTTATCTGGGATGGAACCAGGTGAATTTCTTCACTACCTAACCTTACAAGCCCATTTCTGTTCCCTGTTGCTCAGCTGAGTGACAAGGAACAGGAGCACTATGTCTGCCTAACTTGCAAGTCACAATATCATGTGAGTGGGAGAGCATGCATGCTGTGATGTGACGGTGCCTGTAGCTAGTAAGTTTATTTATTTATTTATTTATTTATTTACACAATTTATACCCTGCCCCTTCTCCCAAAGCAGCTTGGGGTGGCTAACAATTCATCATCATCATCATCATCATCATCATCATCAAAATAATAAATAGAAATAGAAATAGAAATAGAAATGCCACATAAAAGCATTCTAATCCACATGGAGGGTGTCACAAAAATGTAGAAAAACCCTATCACCCTAACCCTCAACCCCCCACCCTTCACCCATCTCCCTCACAGAAAGCCTGGTGGAACAGCCAGGTCTTACATTGTTGTCGAAAGGAGGAGCGGTCTGGGGCCACATGGGTCTCTGCCATAAGGGAGTTCCACAGCCTACGTGCAGCCACCGAGAATGCCCTCTCCATAGTCGACTCCCGAGATACCCGAGGGACTTTGAGAAGGGCGCTCCTGGCTGACCGCAGGGTTCAATCCAGAGCCCAGGGAGTGAGACGGTCCCGCAGATAGGTAGGGCCTATGGCAGGGTCAGGCCCATCACCGTTTGCTTTAATTTCCCACCACAGAGACCCTGGTAAGCTTCCATCAATAGTGTTCTTTATTTGTATTCCTTCATTTTCTATAGTGTTCTTTAATTATTTGTGATTAAGTCCACTAACACGCTATACAAACACATCCTCCAGCACGCCCACAAGTCCATTTTCCAGCCACCAGCCTTATGCCAAGAGGCATGAGTTGGGCTGGAGGTCTTCAAGCTGGCCAGTTCTGTGTTCTCTCCTGGTTTAATTGCCTTCTGGGCTTCTTATAGTATTAATTTGCCCATTAAGTTAACTAAGATCACTTAAGTTCCATTTTGAAGTCTCAGTTGGTGCACAAGTCTTGTGTGGTTGCTCTGCACTGGAGTGACTTTTGTCTGTGCAGGTCACAGAATAAGAACTACCGAGGATGCTATCAAAGGAATATTAATTTCCTCACTGTTGTAGTCTTACCAAGCTCATTGGCATTTTGTTTGGCCCATAATATTCATTAAGAAAAAACAAGTTGTTCCATGCATTGGGCACAGGAGCTAGTAAAACCTGGTATCCTAAGAATGACAAGGACAATGCTTGATGTAAGTCAATGCTATTTTAAACATTATTATTTATTTTGCTACCAAAGGAATCATAGACCCCAGGGCTGGCCCCGCCTCTCCCTCACTCCAGGACCCCCCTCCACTGCCTGTCAGTCTTGGCCAGGAGGAATGAGGGAAAGGCATGGCCTCTACCTCTCTCTTACTCCCCCTGGCTGAGACTGACAAGCAGTGGAGGGGGTCAGAGAGTGAGGGGGAGGAAGAGGCCCTGCCTCTCCCACATTCCCTTGCAACGTCCGGTGGTGGTGTGTGGTGCGGCGGCAGATTTAACTGCTGCTGCTGCACCTGCCAGAGTCCGATGCAGGGAGCAGGCGAGCAGGCCCGGTGCGTGGGCCAGGAAAGCGACACCACAGCGATGGATGGGTTAAGTGTCCCCGAAATGTTTGGGCTTGGGGATGGGCGGAGGCACCCATCTCCAGAGCCCAGACCTGGGGAGCACCCCCCAAATAAGCCAGGGAGCGCCCCCTGAGCCAGGGAGCACCCCCAGGCCCACCAGTCACCAGCCCCTAGTCCCTGCCTTTCTCCCCCACCTTAGGCCCCCCAACTTCTAAGGCCGGCCCTGATAGATCCCTTCCAAGTGCACTGACTGTTGCAAACATTTTGGGGGTCTTACGTTTCCCTGGGCCTTGTCCCCTTCTGCAACTTTGGTTGAAACCAGGATGAAGAATCTGAAGTTATTTAGGTCTAATAATAGTCGATGTTTAGCCAATTAGATTTTTGACTGCAAAAGAGGCCAGATCTCGCCTCCAGGAGCACCTACTGATATGAAATTGAAGGCCCTTACTTCCCTTTGAGACTTTCACCTCTGCCAAATTAGGCCTGAAAGAGAAAAATGTTCCCATTCCAATCAGAATTGGGCATTTTGTTTGAACACACAAAATTCCATATGATTCTGATCAGAACAGATTAAACAATTTTTAAAACTGCCAATTTGGATATGAACACATCAGTCTGGCAGCCATTTTGCAGATGCCCAAATGACGTATATATATATATATTAGGGATGGGCGAACAGATCGTGGTTCGGGTTCGGCCGTTCGGTTCAGCTGCGTTCGTTTCGTCTGTTCGTTTCGCCCGTTTGGTTCAGTTCGTCAGTTCGAATGTTCGGCCGTTCGGTGGTTCGGGTCGAATGGTGAGTTTGGATTCGGTATTCGGTTCGGTTGGGATCGGTTCTGTCTTTAGTTTGGTGCAATCGAGAACTGAAAATGACATTTGGTTTTTGAAATAAAAGGAAAAAACTAAAAAACATATTTCTAGCTATAACATTTATTTATTTATTTCTAGCTATACCTTTATTTATTTATTTATTTATTTTATAGATTTGTATCCCGCCCCCTCCTGCAATGCAGCTCGGGGCGGCTCACAGCAACAATAAAAACAATTAAGATCAATTAAAATATAAATATAAAATACATCAATAAAACAGGGCAAAGGACAGTAATAAATAAATAATGGGCGGGGGATTAAAATCACCCCCCCCACCCTCCCTCCCAAAGGCCTGGGCAAACAGCCAGGTCTTACAGTTCCGCCGAAATGTCAAAAGGCTTGGGGCCAGGCGAGCTTCCTCCGGAAGGGAGTTCCACAGCCGCGGCCCTACCACCGAGAATGCCCGCTCCATCGTGGCCCCCCGCTTAACACGGGGGACCTCCAGGAGGGCACCCCCGGCAGACCGCAGGAGCCGTTCCGGGGCGCGAAGGGCGAGGCGGTCCCTAAGGTAAGAGGGGCCAAGGCCGTATAGGGCTTTATAGATCATTACTAGGACCTTGAACTTGGCCCGGCACACTATCGGCAGCCAGTGCAGCGCTCGGAGCACCGGTGTAATGTGCTCCCGGCGACCCGTCCCCGTAAGAAGACGGGCCGCCGCATTCTGCACCAGCTGCAGCCTCCGGGCCAAGAACAAGGGAAGCCCCACGTAGAGCGCGTTACAGTAGTCGAGCCGCGAGGTGACGAAGGCATGGATGAGGGAGGCCAGGTCCGGGCCAGAGACATACGGACGCAGCCTACGTACCAGATAAAGCTGGCGGAAGGCAGCCTTAGCGACTGCCTCCACCTGCCGCTCCAGCCGCAGGTCTGCGTCCAATATGACCCCCAGACTCCGGACCTGCTGAGCTACAGGGGGGCAAACCCCCCCAATCAGGGGGGCCACCACCCCCTTCGCCCTCCCCACCACCATCACCTCCGTCTTATCTGGGTTGAGCTTCAGTCTGCTCCGCCGCATCCAATCCGCCACGGCCTCCAAACATTGGGATAGCACCGAGACAGCAGGGTCTGGGTCGGTAGAAAACGAGAGGTACAGCTGAGTATCATCAGCATACTGGTGACATCGCACCCCGAACCCTCTCACGACCTCCCCCAAGGGCTGCATATAGATGTTAAATAATAATGGAGACAAGATCGATCCCTGCGGAACGCCACACGGTAAGGCGCGGGGGCTCGATGTTTCCTCCCCCAACACCACCCGCTGGCTCCTCCCCGAGAGGAATGAACGGAACCATTCAAGAACAGTCCCGTCCAGACCCCCCCGGTCACGCAGTCGTCTCAACAGCAGCCCATGGTCCACGGTGTCAAAAGCGGCCGAGAGATCGAGCAGGATGAGAAATGTCGAACATCCCGCATCCATCTCCCGGCGGAGGTCGTCCACCAAGGCCACCAACGCCGTCTCGGTGCCATAGCCGGGGCGGAACCCAGATTGAAACGGGTCAAGGAGCCCGATATTATCTAGATGACCCTGGAGCTGGAGCGCCACTGCCCGCTCAATAACCTTCCCTAAAAAGGGAAGGTTAGAGACAGGTCGGTAGCTGGCGAGCGCGTCTACGTCCAACGATGGTTTTTTCAGCAGGGGGCGCACCACAGCCTCTTTTAAGCAAGGCGACAACCTCCCCTGCCGAAGGGACGCATTCACCACCCTCGCCAGCACCGTCCCCAACGTCTCCCCGGAAGCTTTTATTAACCAGGACGGGCATGGATCTAGTTGACAACACGTGGCCCTCACAGACCCCAGGACATCCACCACATCGGCTGGCGTCACTTCCTGAAACTCACCCCATAAAGATGGACCAGACGGACCCTCCGCCCCCCCGCGCTCTTCCCCTACTGCTATCAACCCAGCGTCGAAATCGGCCTGAATCCGAGCAATCTTGTCTGCGAAGTAGATGACAAACTCCTCACAGCGGGCCCGGGACAAGTCCCCATCCAGGCGGAGGGAGGCCGGACTAACCAGCCCCCGCACCACCCGAAACAGCTCCGCTGGACGCGACTTCGCAGACGCTATGAGGACGGCGAGGAATTCCTTCCTCGCCGTCCTCACAGCCTCCACATAGGACCGCAAATGGGCCCTATGGAGAAGACGATCGGAGACAGACCGAGTCCGACGCCAGCGTCGCTCTAGCCTCCTGCCCACACGCTTCATACACCGCAGCCCCTCAGTAAACCAAGGGGTCCTGCGGTGACGAGACCGAGGCAGAAGGCGCCTCGGAGCCACCCTGTCAATGGCCTCCTCCAGCAAGATGTTCCAATGCCGGACCAGCTCATCCACAGAGTGACCGTCCACATCCAGGGTAAGCTCCCTCAGGACCTCCTGGAACCGCTGGGGTTCCATCAGCCTCCGAGGGCGGACCATCCTAACTGGTCCCTTCCCCTTCTGGAGGGGGCGCACTAAAAGATTTTCCATCTGATTTGCATAAAATTTGGACAGATTGTACCCAACACCCAAGGGATCATCTCTGCCAGTTTTTGGATTCGATAAAGGGTCCTGATTTTATAAGCATAATAGTTTAGCATGCATTTCTGGCTGTAATTTCTTTGCTTCCTATCAATTTGGAAGCAATTTGGAAACATTGTACCTGTCACCCAAGGCATCATCCCTTCTAAATTTCATAAGGTTTAGATAACGGGTTCCTGTTTTATAAGCTGTGTGAGTTTCATGGTTTGCACACACATTTCCAAATGATATGGAGTTTGGAAAGAGTGTACCCCTCTTCAAAGGGAGCATCCCTGACAAATTTCAGGAAGACTGGATAAAAGGCACCAATTTTATAAGCAATTGAACATTTGTCATTTTAACAGAAGTTGTGCAAATACTAGTTCTGAAATTTTGAGGAGGAAATTCTAAGTACACCTGTCTGGAAGGGGTTGTGTGACTCATCTAAGGGCTCCTTGCCCTGCCCTCAAACAATCAGAAAGGCTTTGGGGCCCGTAAATCCACCCTAGGGGGTCAGGTGAGTCTCTGTAGAGGTTCCCCATCAGGTGGTGCATTAGCACTACCCACGCCCTACTCTCACATATTAAAAAGGGGAGCCATTGAGTGTGTTGGAGTATACATTATTGAACGTGGGTCAGAAAGAGACAGTCTGAAGGCTATCACTACAACTTACTGCAGTGGGAGAACCAGAGGTAATGGAAGTCCCCTCCTGTCCTCTTTCTTGGGATCAGTTGCACTGGGTGTCTCCCACTGATGTGGGGGATATTCTTGGGATGGTTAGGGTCACCTGTTGTGAACTTGACCTGTGTCTGCCCTGGCTAGTTAAGGCCAGCTGGGAGATGGTGGGTCCGTTGCTGGCAAGGGTGATCAGTGCTTCCCTGAGGAAGGGCAGAGTGTCAAGCTGCCTCAAAGAGGCAGTGGCGCTGCCTCAAGGAGACAGTGGTGTGGCCTCTGCTAAAGATTGAAACCATCTTTGGATGTTGACTCCCTGGCCAGCTATCATCCTCTATTTAACCTTCCCTTTTTAGGGAAGGTTATTGAATGGGTTGTGGCTCAGCAGCTCCAGGAGCATCTGGACCATATCAGAATTCTAAATCCCTTGCAGTCCAGTTTTGTCCGGGGTTTGGCACTGAGACTGTGCTTGTGGCCTTGGTTGACAACCTCTACCATGAGTTGGACCAGGTTCAATCGACCCTGCTGATCCTGTTAGATCGCTCAGCTGCATTTGATACTGTTGATCATGAGAGGTTGGTGGCTCACTTGTGGGACTGATCCGGGGTGGCCACAACTGTTCTTGAATTGTTCCATTCCTTCCTTGCTGGGAAAACTCAATGCATGGTACTGGGTGATTGTTTATCTTCTCCCCAGGACCTCATGTGTGGGGTCCCACAAGGTTCTATTTTGTCCTCTCTCTTGTTCAACATGTACATGCAGCCTTTGGGGGAGGTCATCAGAGTGTTTGGTGTGCAATGTCATCAATTTGCTGATGACACCCAACTTTACCTCTATTTTTCAGCTGACTGTGGGTTTCAGACGTTACATTGTCTGAAATCACCACAGTCAGCCGCTGTCAACCGCGGAGGGGGTTGAAAGCAGGTGAACGTCTGGTTGCTCGCATCCAGATGTTCACCTCAGTCAACCACCCCCCGCGGTGGACCTAATCACGCTTTGTTATGTCGCACTACTGTGGCGAACCAAGCGTGGTTAGGGGGAATCTGAAATAATGCGGTGAAGGAAAAGTAACATCTGTTACCGTACCTTCACCGTGGTCCAGAGTCTCGGCAGTGGGTGGCGGGCGGTGGCAGTGGCCAGATGGGCCACAGTTGCTGCCAGTCTCGTGGAGGGTGGGTGGCCGGGAGCACAGAGGGTGGGGCCATGCAGCTGCATGCTGTGCTGCGTGGCCCCGCCTCCTCCGGGGGATGGGGGTTCGCAATAGATGTGATGGCCAGCAGCATTGACCCTGGGCCATGGTCTGGCGGTCCCAACGGCCGGGGGCAAAGGGGCTAATGTCTGTTGGCACGCCCCTTGACCCCCGCCCATGGTCCAATCCACCCCACAGCCCAAGGTCAATGCTGCCTGAGATCCTGCAGTCTCAGTACTTACCCGACATTTGATGGCTTTATGGAACTGGATGAGGGCAAGCTGTCTGAAGTTGAATCCTGACAAGATAGGGGTGATGCTGGTGTGGAGGGCTTATGGGGTGGTTGCTCCGGTCATTGATGGGGTCCGCCCCCTGCTGGCTCCTCAGGTTAAGAGCCTACGGGTGTTCCTTGACCCACAGCTCCACCTGGATGCCCAGGTGATGGCTGTGGTGAAGGGACCATTTTGTCAATTACACCTGGTGTTACACCTGCTTGCACCTGCTTAAGCCATATGTCTTGGATGCCCTTGGTGATGGTTCGGAAGCTACAGCTGGTGCAGAATACAGTGGCCAGTGTCCTCACGGGGATGGGTCGCTGTGAGCACATTACACCAGTGTTCCGGTATCTGCACTGGCTGCCTATAGTCTTCAAAGCCCAATTCAACGTGTTATTTTAACCTATAAGCCCATTACAGCCTAAGCCCTGCATATCCGCAGGATCGCCTTATCCCCCGGGTCCTGGACCAGCCCCTGTGGTCAGCCAATAGCATCCTCCTCAGAGTCTCCCATGTATCTCAGGTCATGATGATGAGGAGGGTGTTCTCAATGGCCATGCCGCGCTGTGAACCTCCCTCCTGATGGAGACCTGCTTGGCCCCGGACCTCCCCTCTTTCCATAGACAATGTAAGATATAAGAACATAAGAACATAAGAAGTGCCATACTGGGTCAGACCAATAGTCCATCTAGCCCAGCATCCTGTCTCCGATAGTGACCAATCACAGTGGCTTGGGAGAAGCACCCAACAGGTCACAATGGCGGACCATTCCTGTTCTTTTCCCCCAGGTCCCGTCATGTTCCCTGATCCTGTCTGGCTAATAGCTGATAATGGACCTATCTTCCAGAAACTTGTCCACACCTCTTTTAAACTCAACTATAGTACTGGCCCTTACCACAGCCTCTGGCAGTAGATTCCACAACCCAATTATATGCTGAGTGAAAAAAAGATTTTCTTTGATTTGTTTTAAACTTGCCACCCATGAGTTGCATGGAGTGTCCCATAGTTCTAGCAATAGCTGAGAGGGTAAATAGCTGTTCTTTGTTTATTAGTTGCACACCACTCATGATTTTATAGACCTCTATCATATCTGCTCTCAGTCATTTCTTCTCCAAACTGAAGAGCCCCAACCTACCAAGCCTCTCCTCATACGGGAGCCCTTCCATGCTCTTGATCATTTTTGTTGCTATTCTCTGTACCTTTTCTAGTTCAGCTATGCCTTTTTTGAGATGAGGTGACCAGAACTGCACACATTATTCGAGGTGTGGTTGCACAATAGATTTGTATAGAGGCATTATGACCTCCTCCGTTTTATTCTCTATCCCTTTCTGAATAATTCCTAACATTCTGTTTTCTTTTTTGACTGCTGCTGCACATTGCACTGTGGATTTCATTATATTGTCCACAACCACCCCAAGATCCTTTTCCTGAGTGGTAACTCCTAGCTCAGTACCCAGCATTGCGTACGCATAGTTTGGATTATTTTTCCCTATGTGCATCACTTTGCACTTGTCCACATTAAATCTCATTTGCCATTTAGATGCCGAGGCACCCAGTGTCATAAGATCCCATTGCAGTTCCTCACAGTCTGCTCGTGTTTTATCTACCTTGATAACTTGGTGTCATCTGCAGATTTGATCACCTCACTCTTAACACTCTTTTCCAAATCATAAATTAATACATTAAACAGCACTGGTCGCAATACAGATCCCTGAGGCACGTCACTTTTTACATCTCTCCATTGTGAAATTTGACCATTTAGTCCTACCCTTTGCTTTCTCTCTTTCAACCAGTTTCTGATCAATAGTAAGACTCTGGGTGTTTTCAGACATTACGGGGCCCGTTGGCCCCGTACCAAAAACACCCTGTCCATTCCCCGTCGGGATGACCCCATCACGCCATATCAGATGTGCCGGGAGGATCCCAGCAGGGAATCTGGGAGGGGGTGGGGCCACGTGGTGCAACGTGCGGCCTCATGGCCCTGCCCCCTCCACGCATCCCGCCGCCCGCCCTCTGGGAAGACGGGCGGGCGGCGGGGCCAATGAGGCCACCACATCGGGCCAGATTAGCCACGGCCCGGGATCCCGCTGGTAATCCCGGGCCATGGCACCTGACCAGACGTGATGCCGGGGTTCACCCCGGCGTGGAATTACATTCAACACGCGACAGCCTCCGGCCCCGCCGCTTCCGCCGCTCGCGTGGTGAATGTAATTCCACGCCGTGGTAACATCTAGGGGGAAACATCTGTTTCCCTCAACAGACGTTCCGAAATCACAGCCACCACCCGGAATTGAGTGTGGTTGACTGTGATCTCGTAACGTCTGAAAATACCCACTATCTCCTATTCCATGACTGTTAAATTTTCTCAAGAGTCTCTCATGAGGGACCTTATCAAATGCTTTCTGGAAATCCTGGCTGTTCTACTGGGCTTTTGGCAGGGGAGACAGGTGAGGGGCAGGAGGGTTGAAGGTGGGGTGTATTTTTCTCTACCTGGGATATTTTATTGATTTGATTTTTTATGATGTTGTTTATTTGTGTTTTTATATGTTTTTAAATATGTTGTGAGCTGCCCTGAGCTGCAGTAGCAGGAGAGGGTGACCTATAAAATTGAGGAATAAACAAAATAAATATAAATAAACTTTGACTTCTTTTACGCCAGTGGCCTTATTAAGATGCCTGCATGAAAAAAGCAAGAAAAATTTAAGATCTTTTGAACTTAGTGCTTTCCTGAATATGAAGGTGTCACATGCCCAAGAAAATTTGTGAGACAGAGAAGAAAAGCATCCAGCTGGGTGAGGAGTCTGTGTATGAGCCCATGGACTTTTGGACTGGCACCCTGACTCCAGCAGAAGACTCGCTGGTCAGTCATAGGGCATTACTTTGTGTGGCCACTGGCAGTGCTGTCATGCCTGATCCATCCCACCAGCCAGATTTTACCGCGGGTGGGATCAGGGCTATCCCAGGACCATGGCTGGATTTAGCCCTCGCTGTGACTTAGGCTCCCTGTGGAGTCACAGCATGGGCTAAGCCCTGCCATGGTCCAGGGAAGCCATCCCGGTACTGAAGTAGAGCGGGCCATCACATGTGATGGCCTGCTCCACCCAACTCTGGTCCAGGGCCAGAGCTTTTCTGGGCAGGAGCAATGGCTTCATAGGCAGCTGCACCTGCCCATCAAGGAGTAGAGACCATGAATGTATCTAATCCTTTTTGTAACCCAGTTTTAATAGTGGGCTGTGAATCTCAAGCTGCCTACTCAAAAGTAGTCCTATTGTTTTCAGTGGGACTTCTCTGGAATAAGTGGTTTGGGTATTGCTGTCTTAATTCTTATTTGGGGGACATTCATATGACATTAGTGATGTAAGCCTTCAATTGACTCTTCTGAATAAGGGTGAATTTCACAGTTGGCATATTATATAGGTCACAACAAAATCAACCAAAAAGGAAATTCACACAAATCTGAACTAAGAACAACATGCAAAAAACCACAACCCCTTCTAAATTCAAAAAGATAGGCCTTCTTTCCTAGAACTTAGGCCACTTTCAGCCCCTCCCTCCCCTCCCGGTGCATATTCTGACTGCGGGGGGGGGGGGGAATGCACATGCCAGGATATGCATGGGGATCAGCCCGTCTGAAAGCCTCCCGCATGGCTTTGCCTGCAAACACCCACAGGGATGCAGAGCTGGGGGTGGGGGTGTAGGGGGGTCTGAAAGTGACCGTAGCCATTTCAAAACTCATGCTAAACATACTGATTTGATTTAATAAGCCTAGTACACAAGCAACCAGAAGTGTTAAGTTCTCAAACTTATTTGGTCCTCTGACACTTACAATTATTCCTAATGCAATAAATTCTGTTTATCTTTTAGCAACAATATCCACTTACAGAAAATTACAGATTGCAAGTATTCTTTTAATGCCCCAGATGTATAGTTTTGTTAATCAAGTGACCGATGACAAAGCCAAATATCTTATTTATTTCCCTGGATATTGCCTATTCAAATGAATTTACAAATGTGTCATTTTCATAAGAATGCTCCTAGATTAGAAATGTACCCTGGGCTTTGTGAATGAATGAATGAATGAATTGATGTGTTTAGCCAGTTCCTGAGCTGTTGTAAATCTCTGCTGAACTGACAGCTAAACAATTTGTTCCAGAACACAGTGTAGAGCTCAGTCAGTTGAATCTTCACTTTGGATCCAAAGGAAACCAGACAGGAATTAAATCATTTCAGGATTTCTCTCTCACTTACGGAAAGGCAGCATTCATACAAAATCCTCCCAACTGGGGGAACCAACATGGATCACAGCCCAGGCTGGTTTTCTCTGGAACTGAAATGGATAATACATTTATTATTTGCAGGTGGTATTTGCACTTTTGGGTAGCCCTTCAAGTACCTGAATAATATCTATAACTGAAAAGGGTACTCATACATCTGTTTTCCAGGTAGTCCTTTTTCATTTTTTGATTTGGGTATTTCAGTTTTTTTGGTTATTTTGATATTTCAGCAATTGCATATGTGCAGTAGAGCTAATATTGTTGAAATGAAAAAACTGAAATATTGAAATGATCAAAATACTGAAATAACCAAACTGAACCCCCACCAAAGAAAGAAAGAAACCCAATCCAAAGCAATGAAAATGATTCCCAAGAGAGCATAAACAGATATCAGTTATCACATGAGCTACCATTTTCAATTCCGGTAGGGTACAGTCGGGTTCCAGTTTTTCACATACTTGTTTCAGCTCTACTTTTCTCCATGGGGCTAGAGGGTGCAGTGAGAAAGAAGTTTAAAGCACATCCAAAGCCACTTTATACAACACTCCATCATGGGAAGCATGTGCTGCATTCCATGTCAGTTTTCCCTATTGGCTGGATTTTGTGTGCATGCATCCTCACAAATTCACTCTATACCAACCTGACAATGGTTGTGATCCCATGTCCTGTGGATTGTGTACACGTGCAGTTTCTGAAGGGCACAATGTGCCCACAAGCAGATCCATGTGGTTTGCGCGCACATGCAATTCACACGGCATGGGCTTGAGCCCATTGTAAAGAAAACTGAAAGTGGGTGTAAATTACTAATGTTAATGTCCAGCATCCACATAGCCTGAGTGATGTGAAGGTGCACTGGGATAAATAAAAGTCCAGTCTGCTAACAATCCAAAAATGAGCTGCCAATGGGGTGAATACTGTGAACACACATCTGCTCATGAGGTTCAGTGAAATATAGATAACTTACTCGCTGGCGCTGCCAATCTCCCATGGTGTGAGCATTCCAACCAGACTCATTTCATTAGAAAGCAGATGATTTGGGCTGTTGTTCAATTCCCTGTACACTTATGTGGCCTACATCAAAATAGAGTTTAAGTCAGACATAGGATTTAAGGAGGACATAGGAGCTAGACTTGTCATCTAGCTCCCTGGAAAGTGGTGAATTCACAGTTACAAACTTCAGTCCCTTCAAAATAATGTTGTACTATGTGAAATAAAAAGAGACGGAAACATGAGTGAAGGCAGATGAAGCATGTTTTGAAATTTCAACATGCACTTGAGATCAGAAGTCCTTTGATTTTTTAGGTTTTGTTTTTTTTTTAAAATAGTGAAGTGTGTCTCCACTGTGCATGACCAAAATAAGATTCATCTTGGGCATGGAGACTAAGATGGGGGCAGGGGATAATTCTCATTTATCTTGACTTGAAGATGAAAACTTTCCAATTTTAAATACATCAGCTTTTTCAGGAGTTCTCAAAAAGAAAAATAACCTTGGTGGAAAACTGTGTCACTTACTGCTGTTTCCCTTGGTAGTCTTAGGACCAGTGTAACGTGTACCCTAGAGGCAGACAGTGGTGCTAAATTGTACCCAACTGTAACTATTGCTTTATTACCATGAGGACACAAGACTGAGCCGCCACTGCAAAGGAAGATATTTCAAATTCCTCTTATACCCTCAGTTTAGGAAATTACATTTTGCCATGTAGTTTTTAATCTGTCGGCATAGACCTTACAAAGCGACAAGTGAGGATGATTTAATTTTACGATAGCACCATGCTGAATGACCATTTTATGTTGCAGTAAAATAGGAAGTTGAAGTATTGGTGTATTTTTCTTTTCCTTCCTCTTTTGAGGTCCTTATTTCTGAGAACATTAACAATAAACTCTTAAGGGCCTTATTCTCCTTACACAAGCAGCACAGACCTTCAATTGTTTGGCACCAGTACCAACCCCATTTACTTCGGTGGGACTTATGTTGGTGCTAAGGAGTAGCGCCCAACATTAAACACCTTGAGGATAAGGCTTTACACAGTTCTGATAGCATAAAGGAGACAAAAAGTGGGTTTAAATTAATTTACACCATCTTTAAGGTCTGACTTATGAAAAATAGCCTTAATATACTAGGGCTGAATTGAGAAGCCTTTTTGTTCTCATGAGATATCTCATGAGATTCAGGTCAGGGCTCAAGAACACGTCGAGATGTTGGCCCTTGTAGGAGATCTCACAAAATATCTGGCCAATATAAACAAATAAACTAATTAAATAAATTCACTGTGCATGCACAAAATGGCCACCAGGGCCATTCTGCACATGCACAGCCCTTTACCAAAATGATTCCAATACTGCCAGCACCATTTTGGGAAAGGACTGCATGCACAGAACAGCCCCAGCAATCATTTTGCGCATGTACAGTGATATTTTTTTTGCCTCTTCCTCATGACCCTCATTCCCCCACAGAGAAGTGGAGCGGTAAGAGACCCAGCAGCTGGAGCAGCAAGGTGAGTATGAAACAGGAGTGGGAGAGGAGGGAAGCCTGTAAAAGGCCCTTTTTTGTTTTGTTTTTTAAGTGTGGGGGAGGGAGGGCTGTCTCAAGATCCTTGCTCTTCTCGGCAAGAATCCAGGTAGTTTCTCACATCATTCTCATTTGCAAGAATGAGCGGAAAACCCTGAGTCTCACTGAGAAAAGTAAGAATTTGAGAATGGAGTTTCAGCCCTACTTAATACGGTTGCTCCCGCTTCCCTGTGTGGTGGTTTTTTTTGGGGGGGTAACGTTTTCTGGGTTGGCTGGTTTCCTTCTAAGAAGAAAGAGACTGCAGTCATAAGGTATGTTTGAGAAAAGTAAAGGTTGAGGAAGAGTGCATGCGAGGCAGCTGACTAGGAATGGGCAAACGCGATTTGGAAATTCGGAGTTCGGACTGAACTTGGTCTGTTCGGTTGACCGAACTGAACTTCCAAACCTAACTCGAATTTCAAACCGAACCGAACTGAACCGAATTTCCGAACTCCGTTCTGGTTGCCCATCCCTAGTGGCAACACACACCAAAAAAACTGGTTTTGAATGGCCGAACTTGGTTCAGAAGTTTGGAATTCGAACGAACTCGGTCTGTTCGGTCGAACGAACTCGGTCTGTACTGTCGACCGAACTGAACTTCCGAACCGAAGTCGAATTTCAAAACGAACTGAACTGAACCGAATTTCCGAACTCGGTTCTGTTCACCCATCCCTACAGCTGACAGCACCTGCAGTGTTCTCCCAAACACCACTGTTATACAGTAGATACCCCAAAGTCCAGCAGTACAGAGTCCACAGCAAACTGCCCCTCAGTCTGCAGCCTTTCCCCCACAAAAAGCTTGCAGCTCTGTCTGCCAAACTCAAAGCTGCCTCTCTTGCTTCTTCCTACTCTTCTCTGTTCACATCTTTTTTAACAAAGGACTGAATGGCCCAATAGCCAGGTGTGGCCATAGCTCTATATCCACCCAATACTGTATCCAGCGTGATACATTTCAAGGTAGGTGGGGTCTGGGGATACAAGCTTGCTGTTGTAAGGGCATAACAATGTAAATGTGAGTAAATCTTATTGAAGCAATTTCAGCTTAATTGTATCCAAATTTTCCCAGTTTTGATCAGCTGTTTAAAGCATCCAAAATCTGGAGCCGTAACTCAGATGCTCAACTAGTGTAAGTGGCCTTAGCTTCATTGGGTGTTTTCAGACATTACGAGATCACAGTGAACCATGGTGAATACCCACCTGTGGTCACTGTGTCTCGAACGTCTGTTTGGCGGCTGCCAGATGTTCACCACGGTCAATACCCGCAAGTGGTCAATTTGAACCACCCTCCCCGGCCAACCGGGGGAAGGTCCCGGGAAGCGTGGTCAAAAAGATCCCCAGCAGGGACCAAAAAAAAGTAACGTCTGGCCGTGCGCCACGGCCCGGGATCACCGGCGGGATCCTGGACCATGGCGACTCCGGCCGGACGCGGCGGCCGCATTGGCCCCGCCGCCCGCCTGTCTCCCCGGAGGGCGGGTGGTGGGGTGCGTGGAGGGGGCAGGGCCGTGCGGCTGCACGTTGCGCCATGCGGCCCCACCCCCTCCCAGATTCCCTGCCGGGATCCCCCCGGCACGTCTGATATGGCGTGACGGGGTGACCCCGGCGGGGAATGAATGGGTTGTTTTTGGTACGGGGCCAAGCAGCCCCGTAACGTCTGAAAACACCCAGTGAAGTCATCAGAGCTATTTTAGTTCACCCCAGTATAGGATCTGATACTGTGTGTGTTTACATAGATAAAAGCAAACTTAGCTTCCTGCCTCATTGTGCTCCCACTAGAAGTTGATTTTGTAATGAGCATGAAAAGTCAGACAAGCAAACAAACACCTCTCATATCACAGCACAAGAATTCAGCACTGTGTGTTTGGAATTGCAAATACCTCATTTCTTTGGGGTGCCAAGCATGGGGATTCAAGAAACTTAAGGGTTTATTATATAGCAGATTTGCATAATCATCTGTAATCTATTGTGTTGCACAGAGGTAATCAAGGCAAATCTAAGGTAAGCTTCCACTTCAGCATTCCTTGAGGATTTCTTGAAAACCTGCCAAGCTTAATTCAGCTTCAGGTGCGCAAAAGTTCATGCAGAGAAAATAAAATAAAATATTACACTCCTGACAAAATTTATTAGAGCTAGAGATTATTGGAGCTCTGAGGACACTTGCTTAGAATGCACTCATTTCGTCATTCACCTTCTTAATTATTAAAAATGATTGAAGGTCAACAAGGCTAATCTGATTTGTGGGATTAATTGAGGTCAGCCTGTAGAGGGGAGAGAGATAGAGAGGTGGGTATTAAATACAAATGAAATTATAATCTTCATTCTGACCGATAAGCAGAGAGCAACCTAAAAACCACTTGAGAGAGGGTTTTTGTTTTGTTTTGTTTTGCTTAAACATTTAGAAGGTTTGAAGGTTTGTTTCCACCACCCCCAACAGAAAAAAGCTTGAAAGATTTAATTTTGTGGTGGAAGGGGGGAATCATTACAACATAAAATAACCTATTATACCTGAATTATTTTATTTTACACTCAACATAATTAAAGGAATCAATAAATTAACTGCAAAGCATTTCAGAGTACACAGAGGAAACTGTAGTGTCATTTCTATTCTGCTCTTGCTTCATGACAGGCACTTTGGTAGCTCAAATACTTGGTAAGTTAACTGTAATGGTAAGAACACACACGATTTTTATGCAGTATATTGGTTGTTTTGATTGAGGACAATGTCAGGTCACTGATTATAAAGTGGCTTCCTGATGGGGATGGGGCCAGTGCTCCTTTCTTAGGGTAAAAATTTACTCCCATGCAGAAAGGCCTACGTGTGTTACTTAAACCATTAAAAAAAACCTTAATTGGTGCATAGCCCTAGTGCTGACCCTTTGCACAAGCTTTGATTTAAACCAACATTATTAGTGTCTTGCTTGGAAATGTAGGAAGTTTTCTGCATGCTAAGAGGTCTCCAATTTTTTTTTCATATTTGGGGTTTTGTGTATCCATTTCAGAAGTTTTGTTCACATGTTATAATGCAAAGCACAATACCCTGAGGTAAAGAACCTACTGGATATTTACCCTGTGGTATTTCTGATTGTGTGAATGCTGAGAAATATGTGGTAAAACTACCACTAGAGCTGAAAGGAGAATGAAATTCATTCTCACGAGAATCTCATGAGAATCATGCAACCATGGTGGGATCTTGAGAATTTAAAAAATAATTAAAAAAAATTAAAAATGGTCTGCACATGTGCAAAATGGCTGTGCAGGCACAGAATGGCCCTGGTACCCATTTTTGCTCAGGCACATAACATTTTTGGCTACTTTGAGGTTACTGAGAATCCTGTGAGAATCCCGTGAGAACACCCAATTCTTGCAAGATTCTCGAGACAAGAAAATCTCACCAAGAAGCCTATACTTGATGAGATTTTCAAGACGGGCAAAACCTTGTTTCATCCCTAGCTACCACACATTCCCTACCACTCACTATTTGCAAAACAGTCATCCCATATGAGTGGGTATTTTCAGACGTTACAAGATCACTGTGAACCACGGTCAATTCCCATATGGGGACTGTGAGCCCGTAACGTCTGTTGGGGCCAACCGTGATTCCCGCCAGATGTTCACCCCTGTGAATCACGGCCGGGAATCACTTTGACCATGCAAATGGCCCTCCTGCCCGGAGGAGGGCCGTTTGCGTGATCAAAGTGATTCCCAGCCATGATCAGCAGGGGTGTCATGTCTGTCCCCTGACCATGGCCTGGAATCAGTACCCCTGATTCCAGGCCATGGTCAATGCCCCAGGGGGCGGGCGGTCACTGCGGTCACTTTGACGGCAGCACCTGCCCGTCTCCTGGAGGGCGGGCGGCAGGGGAGCGTGAGGGGGCGGGGCTGTGCGGCTGCACGTTGCATCGCGCCACGCAGCCCCTCCCCGCAGATTCCCCGCCGGAATCGGCCAGCATGTCTGCTGGCCGTGACGGCAGGATTCCGGCGGGGAATCATTTGGGTGATTCCGTGTCAGGTGAATGCCGCCCCGTCACGTCTGAAAATACACTGTGTTTATCTATTGCATTAGTTTGCCCCAAAGTGGCAATTGCCACTCACAACCCATCAGGTCTGCAACTGGTGATTACCACAGACCTTACCACTCATGTAATGTGTGACTGCAAAATAAATACCACAGGGTTTCTCCCAAGGTACTCATGACTACTCAGATACTCAGATATCTGCAACTACTGTATGGTCTGAACATGGCCTAAGCGGAATGTCCTGATCCCTCTTTCTCCAAACATTTGAATAGACCACGGCAGCCAGAATTCAGGAAAAACTAATGGAAAAAGTACCCAGAACCTTCATCTTTGCTGGCTAGGCATAGAAAAGTGCAGACTGTACAAACACACAGGTCCCCATTTGATGGAGGACCCCTCTTGGTTCCCCAATACATGGGATCTGTGAGTGAAGTTGAAATGAAAACATGAATTTGAGAAGCATAGGCATAATCATATGGGTCCACAGATTCAAACCCAAGGAGCCCTGTCCTGTGGAGAGACTACAACAATTCAGACAGGGCTCATGAGTAGACTTAGGCATAACACACGTTTAATATGTTTAGCTCCTGAAAGGCATGTTTCACTAGCTCTTTGTGACAGAACAGCCAAGATAACAAGGCCACAGGTGACAGAGTATAAATATAATACCCTTTTAAAGAACAAGGTCACATTTGGGCCAAAATCTTCTACAGCATTAGTCGATCGATGTCTATGACATTACTTTCCTACTAGCAAGTGTATGCCCATGCAGAAACTAGCACAAGGGTAGACTGGAAGGGGGCATGTACCTCTCAAATGTTGTTTGCTAAACCATCTTCATCCCTATTCCCATGCTGCCTCTATGCCTTGAACTCCCTGACTCATTTTTGACCTTCAAATCCTTCCATAAAGCCTACTTCTTAGTCCAGATTTCCTTAGTTCCTTACCCTTGTAGATTGTTCACTGATGCATCTCTCAACAGTAACTTATCCTTCAGCATCCCCCTTGCCCTTCCTTGTGACTAAGCTAAGCATATGTACCTTCTGCCACTTCTCAACTTCATTGGTGTACTCTTGCCTTCCCTCTTGTCTTCCATTCTGCAGATAGTTACAAGCCCATTGATACTGATATACTCTGCCTTTGCTACAGTCTGGTGCCACAGGATTATGTTAACTCTCAAAATGGGATAACACAGGCAAATTGAAACAATGGGTGCCTTTACATGGACTGCACCCATGCCTCTGCTCCACCTCACTCTTGGATGGCCTGTCTGTATGGCACTCCGCCTCAATGCAAGGCAGAGCAGACACTTCCTGCTCCCGGCCAGCTCCATTTGTGGTCCTCCGGAATATCCTGGTGCACTGCAAGCGGAGCAGGACTACCAAACCCAGAGCACCAGATGGAGGCACAGCAGAAGTCCTTCTACTTGACAGACAGGTTGCTGCAGCTCTGCTTCAGGCCGGGGGTTACCCCAGTAATGCCCTAGAGTTGTGGGCGGCAGCCTAGAGCAGTGGCTGAGCTGCCTGTAGCTCTACGGTGCAGGGGAGTGGGGACACTGTGCGGGCTGACTACAGATCATTTAAACTCAGCACTGTCAGGGCTGCATGTGGGGGATGCGGGCTGGCTACCCCCAGAGCAGGACGAGTGGTGGTCTGTCTAAGGACACCCAATGATATAAGCCTTTTTTCCCCATAAGAAACCAGGCTAATAATGATGGGTAACTTGATTCCTTCAGATCTTTATCTTGACTTGACTCTATAACAGCCATAAAAGTATACACTTGTAGTAATTAGGTGGTTACAAAGAAAGTCTTCTCTGATTTTCTTTCTTTCAGGCCCTTTGTACCACATATATGTTTATTGTCTTAAAAGCTGTTTGCCTTGCACTATTATGGAGAGGATTTCCCCCCCCCCCATTTATATAAAAGGCATTTAATTACTCTGCAACTCTGCATACTAATTATTTTATTTTATTCTCTTCAGATAACAGTGTGTTCTCATTTAGCAGTGGAAAAAGCCCTTGGTTTTTAAATATGCTAGGAGAGAAGGCACAATTATCCCCTATGAATTATCCATTATTGCTTTGCATTATAAATTAGCGATTAGACAACTTCAACCTAGATGCTGTCTTCCAAGCCTAATAATATTAGGATGAGCTCGGAAGATTTCCTTGTGAATTGAGACCTATTCCTGACTTGACAATACCGTTCATGTATTATCAGGAGATGCTTTTTTCAGCCCTAGCTCATGTTCAAGGTCTGAATAGATATCCAAGTCACCTGGACAATATATTCATTGCCTGTCCCTGTTCTGAGTAGAGCTGAGGTGAAAATGACTGTTCCTGTACCATCAGGAAATACCAACTTTGGGGAGCGCTTGCATCTGTTCATCAGTATTTCCTCACAATTCATTGATCCCACACTTCTGCTATTGTCAAAATCAGCCCCTGTTATTCTCCATAATTTTACATCGATTTCCATCACTTTTGTCATTGTTTGTCAATTTCCAGCACATTCTGTTGATTTCTGGCATCAGAATGCAAAAAACAAGGGCTAGCACTTGAAATACACCATTCAAAACAGAGTTTACAAGGAGCCAAAACAAGGATCAATAAGGGATAATGACCAAGTCACTAGTGACTGTGTAATTAAAGTAGGACTAGAAGTAGCAACCATAAGCAGCATGTAAAGAATGTGACATGGCTTGTGGCTGCTCCTGCCTTAGAAGAATGATCAGAAGTAACAAACAATAACAATTACAGAATGAGAACTAGTTAAAATGGTGGAAAAGATGGTAAGCTTCCTCATTGTGTGAGCACAGGCAAATGGCCTATTTCTGACAGAAACAGCTTTTGCTGTGATTTCTCAATTCAGCACTAATTCTGAGAAGTGCACATGTGCAATTCAAGTGCAGATATTGGGGAAGGGAATATTGCCTAGAAGACAGGTTATTTACTTATTTTAGTTAAATTTATATTTCCCCGCCCCCCTTCCCCAAAGGCTCAGGGCAGGTAACAGTAAAATAAACAAACAAACAATAATAACAGAAGAGTAAAAATCCTTTATAAAACTGCTAACCCCCAACTCCTTACCTGACACTTGACACTGCTGACACTTGAGCAAAAAGAAAACTCTTACATTGCCTCTGGAAAACAATCAGGTGTGGGTCCTTATTGATGGTGTCACCATCCGTTCTTTTCCCCAAGCCCGTAGTTTAGGATTCTTCTTCGATACTCACCTTTCCTTTAAACCCTACATCCACTCTGTTGCTAAGTCCTGTCGTTTTGCCCTCTATAACATTGCTCAGATTCGCCCCTTTCTCTCTGTCTCCTCAGCCAAAACCCTTGTTCATGCTATGGTCATCTCCCACCTTGACTACTGCAACCTCCTCCTTGCTGACCTCCCCCGTTCTCATCTGTCCCCCCTTATCTCCATCCCAAACTCTGCTGCTAGGGTCATCCACTCGGCCCGTCACTTCAACCATATACAGCCTCTCCTCGCCTCACTTCACTGGTTCTCCCTCCCCAAACACATCCTTCACAAACTCCTGGTATTTACTTAAAAAGTCCTTCACAGCCTGGGTCCCCCTTACCTCTCAGCCCTTATATCTGTACACACTCCTGCACACACTCTCTGCTCCTCCTCTGCCCCCTCTCTCGCTCTCCCTTGTCTCCCCTGCTCCCCTAACTGCCTTCGTCCCTTCTCCCTTGCTGCCCCCCAAGCCTGGAACTCCCTCCCTGCCCACATATGCCTTGCCCCCTCCCTCAAATCCCTCCTCAAAACCCACCTCTTCCTCACCACCTTTCCCGATGTCTGCTAGAACTTTCCTCTCAACATTTACTGTCTGCCCTTCCCCTGACTGCAACCAAGCCAAGCACGTGCACCTAAAACTTTGCATCCACTTGATTGTTTTTCCCTTTGTCTCTTCCTATGTTCCCTCTCCTTGTCTCCCCCCTACGAGTCTTTTAGATTGTAAGCCATAGGCAGGGACCACATCCATCTCATTGTTCTGTAAAGTGCCAGGTACACAACTGGTGCTATACAAGTGATAATAATAATAATAATAATAATAAAAGAGGTCCTGGCTGACCGCAAGGATTGTGATGGAGTCTAAGGGACTAGGAAACAGTATTGCATCACCTTGGTAGGGATGGGAGACTGCAGTTCTGAAGTTTGGAGTTTGTCCCGAACTCGGCCGGTTCAGATGACTGAACTGAACTTCCGAACCAAACGCTTGAACTTCCGAACAGTCCGGAAAAGTTCGGAAAAGTTTGGGGGCAGGAAAAACATTAATTTGGGTGGAGAAAACATGACTGGAAGGAGGAGGCAACTGAGGACCAGACTTCCTGGCACCAGGGGTGGTTTCAGGGCCAAAAATACCGATACAGAAAAAGTTTTGGTTTTGGTACTGATAGCACTTTTTGGAATGTTTGGCCGAGTTCGGACAAACTGAACTCCGCCGAACCGAACATAGAAACCCGAACTTGGGTTTCGAGCTGAATGACTGAACATCCGAACATCCGAAGGGCATTCTGTTCTCCCATCCCTACACCTTGGATGTGTGAGTTAGGACAAAATCCTGCTGCCACTGAGGTTATTAGCAAAAATCCCTGGCAAAATTATATATATGGTAAAAAATAATATCCAGTGAACCAATCTGGCTCCATACAGCCTGCCCTCTGACTCCTAATGGAGATGTATAGAAGACATGCAAGAACTTTACTGACCAAAGCAGAATGTTTCCACTGCAGTTAATCATAGGGTGATAAACCAGAAGTAATACCATATTCCAAACAATGGACAGACAACTGGTTGCCTGATGCAGGGTTGCCTGTCAGTAGGGATGGGCGAATGCGGTTTGTAAGTTTGGAGTTTGGACTGAACTCGACCAGTTCGGTCGACTGAACCATAATAATAATAATAATAATAATAATTAAAAAATATGAAAAATTAACAAAAACGGTAGCGTCTTTGCAAAGCCCCCTGAAAATGAACGGGCTTTGAAAACAAAAACTAAACTGAAAATGAATGCTGTGACTCCTGCGCAATCGTATTCAGGAGGGAATTTTTTTCACACTGATGCCCAGGAGAGCAAAAGAAAATGAGTGTTAAAGAGGAAGAGACAGATGAAGTCGGTTCTAAATAAAGCCCATCAAGTTGGGACATATCCCAAAGATATTGCATACTGGCTTTTCTTGAGACATGGGTTGAATTGGATGGTTCTTATGAGTCAAATTAAGCATGGGTAAATACTTGCAGGACTGCTGCCTTAGTTGGCTTTAAAATGCCTCTTTGAAGGTGTCATTTGAAGGTGCAGTGGTTAAGACACTTGGCAACATCCATGAAGACTGCAGTTTCAAGTCCTGCTTGATTTAATGCTGGACAGCCATCTCCAGTCCATCCAGCGGAGAAAGGGTACCTGATTAGGTGGGTTGGGGAACTTAAAGGTGAATGGACATAGTGCTTACCACATCACTCCCTTGTGCACCACCGGCTACAAAAACTGATGTCATAACCACATGAGCCCAATGAGCCACATAGCTTGGGATGGACTCTGACTTTTTAGGTCATTATTGCAAAGGTGAACAAATCCATGTGGCTCAGTTCAAAGCACACTTTCAGTCTGTGCCCCCACCCCACCCCACCCCAATATCTAAGACAGAAGTTTGAAAATGGTGGGTTGGGTTCTGACCCCACATGGGGTTGCACCATGTGCAGAGGGAGTCATGATCCCAATTGGAATTTGGATATACTTTTGCATGTCTTTTATGCTGTGTGGATGGAGTCAGGGGATTGTATTTAATTACCTGTGATATTGGGGTAAAACCGACCCCCACCGAGCAGAAGAAAACATTAAAATATGTTAATTAGTAGCTCTTCAAATTTGAGCTTTTAGGACATTGTCACCAGCATGTCTGGACACAACATACTAAAATTTCAGCCTAATACCTCTTACCGTTTGTCTCCAACAAACAAAAAAGTGGCATTTTTCAAATGGACCCCTGGTTTCCATAGAGTTTTTCTATTGGGATCAGATGGACCCCATGCCACTGCATTTCAACAGGGGTCAAATTGACCCCAGCTTAAAATAAACAAAAAAAAACAGTTTTCAAGGACCATTCAGATAGCAAAGGGACATGGAACTCAAGGCCACTTCAGACTGGCAGCAGCAATGAAAATTAACCCCTTCACTGCTATTATTTTGTGCCTTTGTATCATGGTTTTAAAAAAACATGTAAATATGCTAAGTATTGGGTCTATAATTTTGAACTTGCAGCACATTGTTACTGGTACCTCTGGCCATAACATAATCAAATTTCATCCAGAAATCTCTTATCATTTGTCTCCAATGACCAAAAAAGTGCCAGGGTGCAAACGCACACAAGGTGTCAATGGAGTTTTCCTATTTGGTTTTACACAAACCTTTTCTGTGTCATTTCTCATTTGTCCAGGTAATGTTAGGTTTCATTTCTTTAGCCTAGGTTTAAGTTTCCCTTCTGGGGTCAGTTTGTGGAGACAAGAATCCTATGCAAACAAAGAAATGCAAACAAGCCCTGAAGCATTCTAGGCAACAACAAAAGAAAAGCAAATCAGGCTAAAAAGGTGCTGAGTGTACTCCACTGTCCTTAGAAAAGCTTGGCTACAAGGCAGAGCCAGTAATTTGCAGGAGAGAATTTGCATTTTGGGCAAATTTGCGGAGTGAAAACAATCCCCATAAAACAGACTCTTTCATGTGTGTGTGTGTGTGTGTGTGTGTGTGTGCTCTGAGGGCTTAGTTTGAAGGTGTGGGACACAGACTATGTTTTGGGGATAAAAGAGACCCCACCTATAATGGGTTTTTCCCATAGGGGTCATATGTACCCCAAGACCTGGCGAGTGTAATTTTTTTAAAGTCCAAAGGTAAAGTTAAGTTTCAACATGCTGTCATGCACGCAAAACTTTGGGAATCACTGGGCTTGGCTAACATAATTTTTTTTTGCTTTTGGATGCCTTGGCAAGCATTGATTCCAGTTGAGGCTGGACATAAAAAGTGGTATAAGCTGTTAATCGGTAAATTGCTGCCTACATGCAACCTTGTTATACTGTGGTCTTTGGGAGCCATGCCCCAGACTGCATTATATCTATCTGAATAAACATTATAATGAGGATGCTGTGACAGGATCCCTCTGCTAGTATGGAGGTTAGTGGGGGGGGAGGGGGCAGTGAGGAGTGGTATGGGGAAGTGGGATGTGTCCTCTCCCACTGGTGGGTGGGGCTGGCTGGTTGCTAGGTGGCTTCTCTCCACCCATCTGGGGAAGTGACTAGATTTTATTCCTGCTCTGGCCACCACTGCCAGAGTTCGGCTTTCACTCCATCTGTGCTAGCTGCTTTTCCTCCTCCCACATGCCCTGGAACCCTGACTGGTTGGGTGCAAGTAAGTGCTCCCCAAATTAGACCCAGGGAAACAGCTGTTGCTCCAGGGTGAGTAGAAGCAGGGAAAGCAGCTTGCACACATTATCACCATTACAATCCTGTGTTCTGATTGTGAAGAAACACATTGGGAGCCATTCCACACACCATGTTGAAGTGCATAATAATGAAGTTGCACTTTACATTTTAATCTAATGAATCTTTGCAACATTCCTCATAAGAAGGGATATATAATATTATCAGCTCATTTTACAGATTGGGAAATAGAGGCACAGAGAGTTAGCTTGGTTGTCCCAATGCCACAAGAGTAGGGCTGAATGAGAAGAGATTATTTTTTTCCTCATGAAAAAAAGTATGTGTTTGAGAACCGGGACCAAGATCTCACAAGATCTAGGTCCCAGAGCAAGTTCTCTGGTTATAAAATAAATTTTAAAAAAAATCACTGCGCTTGCACAAAATGGCCACCAGCCTGCACCTGTGTACAATTGCATCCACCCTTAACCAAAATTAAGGCAATGGCATCACAGCCATTTTCGTTAAGGGTGATAGCCATTTCGCCCATGCACAAAACTGTCCGGTGGCCATTTTGCACATGTGGAATGATTTTTTATTAGTAGTGTTTTATTTTCATGCCCAAGAAATCATTTCCAGGTGAGAAAAAAATCATTGCACATGCACAAAATGGGTGCTGGACTGTTTTGCCCATGGCCCAAAAGGCTACTGCCCGTAACCAAAATGGAAGTAACTCTATTGCTGCATTTTTGTTCAGGTAGATTGCCATTTTGCATATGCACAAAGCAGTCCAGTGGCCATTCTTCATGCACAATTATTTATTTATTTATTAAAATTGCTGAGAACTTGCCGAAAAAGTCCTGGTTCTTGGTTTGCCTCAGATGCGTTGAGAACTGGGATTTCTATGAGATTCTTGCTTTTTGCAAGATCCTGTTTCAGCCCTACACAAGAACTGTTAGGCCTCTAGAAAAATTGAGTTTTCAAGCAGAGATTTGAATGGTCTTCAGTTTGCAGTCTAAGACATGGCTGACACCAGCACCAGGCAACCAACCTGAACCTGATAGAACATGCCTTGAATGCTGTCCTGATCCAAAATGACTTACTGTGCTCCCATCCTGCTTGTCCACGCATGTCTTGTATACCACCATCTTGAGCATGAATTCCTCAGTAGAAATGGTTCCGCTCCCTCCCCACTACTCTGAAAATGGAGCTCAGCTTTTACAGGAACACTGTGAAATCCAGATCTGGACTCATGGACGAATTAGGTTTCTCCAAGCATGCTTCTAAAACTCTCTGCAAGCATGGTGCGAAATGTAGTTTTAGGAGCATGCTCGAAGAAATCTAATTCAAAATACAGGGAGTCTAGAGCAGTGCACTCACGTTCCATGTGGCGTTTAGGTGAATGGCATCCCACTTTCCTAACCCCCGCTGCCCTCTTCCCTGCACTCATTTCCTGCTGTCCACTTCCTTATTCCCTGACCCCCCCTTCCCTGACCCAAGCTTCCCTCTTTCTTGATTGTGCTGCCCTCTGTCACCCCCCTTGCTGCACTCGACTGAAATCTTTCTGAGTCCTGAGTAATGAGGCTATTCCTCTGCCATTCAGAACTTGGAAAAATTAGGCCAAATGGGGTGGTACTTGGGAAATCGAGGGAAATTCGAATAACAAATTTCATCCCTAGCCTGGACTAATGACATGATTATGGAAGATGCCTACCTGTTTTAATGATTTTTCCTGGAAACATGGAATGGGTCACCATCTGATTTAAGTTTCTCTATAATGGGGAGAAAGGTTATGAATGATACTCTACTCATTAGGACATCCATAGTATCTCCTGGGGAAGTATTCCCTTTGACTCAGAAATTTAACCCAAGGAATGTTGTTGGGTGAAAACAAATGAGACAGGGGTGAGATGGATCCCCTGGCTTCCTTGGGGAAGGCCATGGCAGTCACCACAATTTGGGCTATTGGGGTGGGCAGTTCAAATGAGCACTGTGTACCAGGTAATCCAGTCAGAGGGGCTGCCATCACAAGTCCCTTTATACCACTGCTGTCGCACGTCCCTTCATGCCACAGTTTGGTCAAGACTTGAGGAGCTATCCACATGAGGAAGGATTCTTGGATGCCTGCTGTGCAAAAGGACTGGGCCCCCAGGAGGAGCTGCCACCAAACAGCTGATTGGAGGAGCAAGGGCTGGAGGAGTGTACTCACCCAGGTCATCAAACAGCTTAGTGGTGGGGGGTCTGGAGCAGTGCACTCATATGGGCCACCAAACGACTGATGGGGGGAGATGACTTCTCAGTTCCCCTGTTCCCGATTAGCTGTTTGGCAACCAGGGTGAGCGAGCTCCTCCAGGCCCAATCCTTGGACCTCACCTTGCAGTGGGGTTGGGCACGGCCTAACAAATGGGAAATCACATGTTAGACCAGATTAGTCCGGCTGGGCAAGCCTTAGCCATGCTGCATTGCTGACTTTCTCCAAACAACATGCCCAGTAGCAGCCAGCTCTCTGCCCCAAAACAGAAGTGGGCAAATACCTGAGAGCCACTGAACTGATGAGCAGGTGACCCATGGGCTACTGTGGACTACTGCAGGCTACTGGCTCATTTGTTTTCACCTTTGGTAGAATCATGATGGTTAACAAACTGCTAGAAGAGGAAGAAGGGAAGATCCTAAGATTTTTTAAAAGTTTCTCTACAAGATTCCCTGGTGAAGGAGAGAAGAGTCCAATAAACTGACTGTCTCCAAGAAGAAAAATCTGCAGACATTGCTAGTGTCTATGTTTGTTAATATTTTCCTGTTGAAAAAGAAAAACTATACGGGAGGGATCAAATGTTAATGTGCTCAAAAGGCATTTTCGGCTAGAAAAGGTTTGAAAAGATATGATGATCTATTGTTGTTTTCCAATTCATGGATAGGAAACCTGCGGGGGGTGGGGGGGGTTAAGATTTAGAAACACTGATCATCTGGAGAGCATGCTAGAAGGATCATTAATAAGTCACATATTTTTCCTGATGATGATTTCTATGTATTCAACATATGATCAACCATGGGAGAAAGCAAGAAGTTTCTCCATGTAAGACCACAGAATTTGGTTATTCTGATTGACTATGTCCTAAAATCTAAGACTCTTATTCTTATTTAAACTAAGGACACTTTAAAGTCTGTACTTCGGGTGTGCACCAGGGACCAAATTCATATTTTGTAATTTTGTTATACTTTGGGCCTTTTTACACAGGTGGGTGTGGGTGGGTGTTGGATGGGTGTTTTGCTGTGGTGGGTGGAGGTGTGTGTGTTTCCGTTTATGCAACACCCACCTCCACCCATCACCCACCCACCTCCACCCATCACCCACCCACCGTGGCCAAACACCCATCCACTCACCCACTTCCATCTGTGTAAAAAGGGCCTATTTTTGCCTTCAACTGACAGCATTGTTTTAGTCATGTATAGAATATCAACCATTCAAAAAACAAACAACCCCCCCATCATTTCTCGATATATATGAATGGTAGGGATCGGCGAACAGAACCGAGTTCAGCAATTCGGTTCGGTTCAGTTCCGTTCGGAAATTCGGTTTGGTTCAGTTCGGAAATTCGGTTCGGAAGTTCAGTTCAGTCGACCAAACTTTTTGAATTTGGTCCAAACTCCGAACTTCTGAACAAAGTTCAGAAATTCAAACCCCATTGAACTAAATGGAATATTATCTTTTAGGGATGGGCGAACAGAGCCGAGTTCGGAAATATGGTTTGGTTCGAAAATCGAGTTCGGTTCAGAGGTTCGATTCGGTTGACCGAACTGGTCAAATTCGGTCCGAACTCTGAACTTCCGAACCGCGTTTGCCCATCCCTAATGAATGGTTCTTTTGTTTTAACAGCACTCTGAACATAACTTTTTACTGAATGAAATGAACTCGGTTTGCTTTGATGTTACCTTTCAAGATCTACTGCTGTGTTTTTGAAGCAAACTAAATGTCTTTCTTTTTTGCTTTTCTTTTCCATAATGTAAGTTCACTGGGAATACATATCTGTGATTAACCTCACTTTTTACTACCTGTCATTGTCACTCACATCCACTGCAGTTAGCATCTGTAATTTCTTTCCTGGCATTTATACTCCCAATATGCTAAAGAAGATATTTTGGATTTGGCACACGCTTCCCGAGTGTTTGTTTGGTGGTTGTTTTTATTCCTTTCTCTCTTGTGAAAATGAGGGGTTTGAAGAAATAGCAGTTTAGTTGTTAGTATATCATGGGTGAGGCTACATGAGATAGGGAAGGGAGGCTACCACACCGTAGGTAGCCTTAGCCCTTCAGAGGCTCATGTGCCCAGGGTCTGCCAGATGTTCCCACCGTCTTGAGGGGGGGGGGACATCTGACTGCTCCCACAACATGTCCTCGAAATTCTGAGGACACATCTCAGAACAGCCTTTCCCCACATAGAGAAAGGCTGGCTGGGGTGGGGAAACCCATGTGGCCCAGCCCCTTCTGCTCACCGTGTGTGCAGTAAGCAAAAATGGCAGCGATGAATCTGTAATTAAATCTGTAAAAGCAATAAAACCAAATGGAACCAAAACAACAACCAGAATTCCCTCCAGTGTCCGACTCCTAATGAATACTGAAAAGCTGAGTCTACGCAGGAGCAAGAAATCCCAAAATATTTCTTGTGCTCACCAGCTAACTTTCTGTGGTACATGACAGGTGGACATATTCTGGAGTCTTCCTCCTGCCCGTCTGAGGAGAGATCTCACTTGGAGCATGGTGTTCGGTTTCGGACACCACGTTTCAAGGAGGATGTTGAGAAATGGGAGAAGATTCAAAGGAGAAGAACTAAGATGATAAAGGGGCTGGAAGGAAAGGCAGAAAGAATTGGGTATGTTCAGCCTACAGGAAGGAAGGCCAAAGGGGAGCATGATTGCAGTTTTCAAATATCTAAAAGGATGCCACAGAAATGATGTTTGATATTTGTTCTCCACTGTCACAGACATCAGAGGGAATGGGCTTAAATTGCAGCAGTGTATGTAGACTTTGGTGAAATATTAGGAAAAACTTCATAAATGTAAAACTGTTGGTTAATGGAACAAGTAGCCTAGGGAAGTTTGTGGAATCTCCTGTGGATGTTTTCAAAATTCAGCTGGGCAAGCATTAATTATTATTATTATTATTATTATTATTATTATAAACACTTATATAGCGCCAGCCATGTGCCTAGCGCTGTACAGAACATAGAAATAGACGCGGTCCCTGCCTGTGACTTACAATCTAAAATACAAGCAGGGGGAGACAGGGAGAGGGGACAGTGGTAGAGACAGGAGAGAAGACCTTCTGGGGGCAAAGGATATCCTTCCTTCAAAGAGTGGGTTGGACTAGATGACCTTTGATACGCCTTCCAAACCTAAAATTCTAGGATTGTGTGGAAAGGGCAAATTGATGTGACTCTTGGCTGTGGAATAGTTCCCCAATTTTTACATAGTAGCCTTGGAGCTTTCAGTAGCAGCCACCCCTCAGTCTGCTGAGGTGTAGTGAGGCATAATACTACTTAGTAGCTATCCCTCACTACTAGAGGTGAAACAAATATCCATGGTGAATAAATATCTTATTTGTCAAGTTCATCTGCTCCAAACTGTAGCCAGGTAAACAGATAATAACAACAACCACTATTCTATTCCTGCTTAATTGGGTATCAGTTTCAGCTATTTTAGATCAGCTGTTCTGTACTATCAAGACTAGTTCAGGGGATGAAATTAAGTAACTGAACTAGCAGATAAGTGGTTATGTGAATATCCACTTCAATTGTGGATATTATTTGGATTAGGGCTGTGCATTTGAGTTTTGGCAAAACACAAATAAATGCAAAAAAGACCTCTTGGGGTTCCAGATCCAAAATAAGAATACTAGGTCTGTGTATTCAGGTTTTGAGTCAACCCAGCTTTTCCCAAAAAGATAATACCAGAGATCTTGAGCTGGATCTCCAAAACTGCAACACAAACCATTGGAGTTGGGCTGCTCTCTCAGCTTAATCACCTGCTTGGGAAGTCTGTAGTGAACCCTCCCCACCTGAAGGGGCTTCTCAGAACTGCAGGGGAAAATGGTGAGTCCTTGGATGCCCTCCCCCCTCCTCTAACCTCTCCCCCCAGCCAGCAATCCCTCCTGTAATCCAATGACCCCCCTGAGCCAGAAAGCACCACCCCCTAAACCAGAATCATGCCTCATTCCTTCTCTCCAAGGCAATGATCCCCTCCCGTAGCCAGCCCATGTTCCATTCCCACTCCTCAAGCCAGCAACCTCCCCTGAGTCTAGTCCCATGCCTCCTTTTCCCCAAAGTCAGACTTATGCACTATTCCACCATCCCCAAGCCAGCAACTCCCCACTCAAGCCAGGCGCATTTACATGTTCCATTCCCCTTCTCCCAAGCCAGCCACATTCCTCACTCTCTCTGAAGACAGCAATTCCCCTGAGCCAAACCCATGTCCTGTTCCACCATCCCTAAGTTAACAACCTCCCCATCAAGCTAGTTGTATTACCACCCTCCCACAAACCAATTCTCTCCTTTTAAAATTGGTAGCAGACTTAGCAGCAGTTTGGACCACATTATCCTTCCTTATAGGCCTTTCAAACTGGCAGACACTCACTATAGTTCTGCACCAAATTAATCTAAATAGATTTCCGATTTGTAAAAGAATCCAGTATGCAGTTGAAGATTTGTTAAAGCAAAGATCGGTTAACAACATAGAACAATTCTGATTGGAGGCACTCGAATGAGGTTAAGGGACACTGGGTGGAGGTGAAGAGGTGAGCTATTTGCACTGTGGTTGGCTCAGAAATGCGGAAACAAGAAACATGGAAGTAAAATTGTATCCTCAGCAATGTAGTAAGTGTTAAATGAACAGTATGAGATAAAAGGTAAGCATAAAGTTGGTAAATGGAATCCCAGTAAGTAAGTAATTGGTAAATTGAGAACTGAAATCTCAATCAGGACATTGTTGAGTACTAAGAAGTTCTCGATTCTACTGAGAGGATATCAAGAACCAGGATTTTGATGAGATCCCCTGTTTTGGCGAAATCTTGTTTCAGTCCTAGTTCTCACCCCTTTCTAATATGACTATCAATTTTCCAAGTCTGGCATCACAGTGCTCCGAACTGGGGGAGGCAGTCAGGAGCAGCCACACCTCTTTGCATTTCCCTCCCAGCGCTCATAATCACCGCTTAAGCTGAAGAAATATGGTAATGCATCTCTGCTGTACTTATGGTTGGGACATGAAATAGCCAAGAGGGTTTGTGTTTTAACTGGAATGAGACTCATGAAATCTGGTTTTAAATTTCTGGCTTTCACACAAACTTCATATGTGACCTTGGACAAACCAATTTTAATCTAATTTAACTCAGTTTTCCCATCTGTAAAAAGGAGGCTATTTCTCCTTGCCCAGTTTGCTTATCCCCCTTTGAGCAGAGACACTCTTTTAATGTGTGTAATGCTCTCCACAGAGGCATTTAGGTACAATTAGAATACAGATAATAATGATAGGAATTGTTAGTAAATGGTGACTTTGTAATGTCAACTGTTGTGTCGTATGTCTCAGTAAAGAAGCAAAAGGAATAATTGTCTGAAGAAATGACAAGACTTTTACTTTTCAAATCAATGAAACACAAATTAAAGACCTGCAAGACCTTTAACCAAGTGGCAAGTACTACATCAGCTGAACTTGCTTGTACAGGATTTTTCTTAGAATAAAATTGAGAGAAAACACCCCAATCTGATGATATACTCTTGAGTCAACTAAAGCTGTTCCAATCCAACATTACTTGTTAAATCAACTGGATGTAAATTTTCCTATGTAACAAATGACCAGGTCTTGAATCCAAGGGGAGAAATCATGATAGGACTGAAGTGGAATGGCCCTCACTGCCTCTACTTCTTTGCAGGAATAGGGCTCCAGACCATATGCGATATGCAGTGTGCACCTTTCTTTTCACCCATATACATTTATTGACAATAATGGGCATTTTTACACACACCTTAAAGTCCAGGATTTTTCAATCTTCTGGGTGTACAAGTCCACAAGTAAGTTTTGGATGAATTTTTCACACACATGTTGCCCTGAGGCAGTTCCTGGATGCATTCTTCACACAAACACTGCCCTGAGGCAGCCTAAAGTAGCTGCAGCTGCAGATGTGACAGGCTGCCATAGAAACCAAGTGACCACAGCTGCCTGGAGCAAAGCAGTTTACCAGGAGAACATTTTACACACAAAANTATTAGTAGTATTATCAAGCATTTATATAGCATGAGCAATGTACCTGGTGCTTTCCAAAGTTATGGAATAGACACGGTCCCTGACCTAGAGCTTACAATCTGGGAGATGGGGGGAAGGGAGAGACGAAGGAAGGGGAACAGAGGGAATGACAAGGGGTGTAACATTCATGAAGATGTGAGGTCCCAGGTGTATGTGCTTGGCTTGTTTACATTGAGAATAGTAGCTGGTTGATCCGTGAGGTGAGGATATGAGTACACAGACCTCAGGTAAGAGATTGTACCAGAAAATTATACTTTTGCACACAAAAGTTCTGGGAGAAGTTCTACGCAAAAGTTCAAAGAGCCAGATGTTTAAGATCTGGGTGAGTGATTTAGACACACAGAAAGTTCAGGATGTAACAGCAAACATGCAGGAGAAATGTGTGTGTAAAAACATCCAGATTCCAGTCCCACCATTCATCACATACTCTTTATGTTCTTGTAGCAGGGAAAGTTATGGCAGAGTTGGTTCATTGGTTGGCCAGCACTGAGGCACTACTAATGAGTGCAGCTAGTGTATGTATTTATTTCTTTAACAATTTCTACTCCACCCCATCCAGCCTCACAGCAGTATGGGGCAACTTACATAACACACTGTCTTAGCCCAGCTTGGTACCATTAAGGGTATATAAACAGGAAGTACTTGAGAGAAAGAAGAAGGGCAGAAGTCTGGAAGCATCTAGCTCTTTAGGTAAAGGCCAGGGTGTTGTAAGCCCATCCAGGGACCTATAGGCTCAGGTGCCCAAAAGGATGGCACATTTTTCTCTCAATGCTTGAAAAGGAGGCATAAGTCTGTACAAAGGTGTTATCAGTGTACCAGTGCTATTGTCTCCGGTCCCCTGAGAGACTATGGGTATTTTCAGATGTTACGAGATCACACTCAACCACAGTCAATACCCTGTGGTGGGGAATGGTCCCGTAATGTCTGTTGGGGAACCGGAAGTCCCCCCCCCAGATGTTTGCCACGCTCAATCCCCACCGGGAATCACATTCACCACACGATCGGCTGAATCCGCGGCGCCGGCGCCGATCGCGTGGTGAAGGATATTCCAGGCAGGGATGAAGGGGCTTGTCACGTCTGGACGGTGATCACGGCCCGGAATCCCCGCTGGGATTCCAGCCCATGGTCATTTCGGGCTGGTGCTGTGGCCGTGTTGGCCGCAGCGCCCACCCGTCTCCCCAGAGGGCGGGCGGCGAGGGAGCGTGGAGGGGACAGGGCCGTGTGGTCACACATTGCGCCGTCCAACCCTGCCCCCTCACCGATTCCCCACCAGGATCCCCCGGCACGTCTGTTGGCTGTGCCGGAGTGATCCTGGCAGGGAATCTGAGGGTTGTTTCCGTGATGGGGCGAAGCCGCCCCATCATGTCTGAAAACACTCTATGTGTTTGGAGGCAAAGACAACTTCCGAACAAGCCCTACTTCAGAGGGACCATCCCTGTTTGGGTACTGAGTCCCACTGTCCCTCTTTCAGGGATCAAAATCCCTCTTTCAGGACAGAAAGGCAAAAAGACTGGTATTCAAGCTTCAAACACCTCTTTTCTGGTTCCCTCCCAAGAAAAGCACTTGAGAGGACAATGATGAGATGATAGAATGACAAGAAACTAAGATTTGTAGCACTTGCATTACAGGGCAGAGGAGGCACATGGGGAGCATTGGAAATAGCAGATTCTCCAGTCCTAACTAGGTTTGGCTGCATGCCACACCTACTAGCCACTATTGGCCATCTGTCATCACAGGACTGACTGTGCGTCACAGGACCTATTGGAAGCAAAGTGTGCCAATTTTCAAACAGTCATTGTCCTAGCTCATCCTTATTGGTGGTATGTGCCTGATGAGTCTTACTTTTTTCAGAGGCTTTCCATTGCTGTGGCAATGGCTGAGCCTGACAGCCAGACAAAATACAGCATTGGTACCTCTGCAGTGCAATGTCGCTAATGGTTCATTCCTCTGGAACGAGGAAGAGATGAAGGCCTTCATTGCTCGCAGGTGGCCAGGAGAGCATTGGGGAACAACAGGATGCTCCCCAGGATTCAGCAGCATTGGAAGTGAATGGTATGTGCAGGAATCGGTGGGAAGGCACCAAGGCAGGACTTTTGACTGAGGAAAGAAAAATGGCAGACGTGGAGGTCGAAGGCACAAATGTGGTAATGGCGGTGCTTGATTTCTGTATGTTCTTCACTTTTCCACAGTGATTGCAGGAGGAGAACTGTGTGACCTTCTGATCCCACCACAACAACCTCTACAGCAGCAACCTGGGCTTTGGACGCAAATTGAACCCACAACCACAAAGGCCCAGCAGAACCAGGACCTGCAGATCCACAACCAGTGGAAGGAGAAGGAAGAAATAATTTTTAAAATTTGTTTTAAAGAGTTGATACTTTACAGTAAAGTTAATATAAAGTTAAATAAAAGTTAATGTTTTTATTGTTTAATAAAGCTGTAAATCTTTGGTCAATCCATGGCTTCCATGCTTATTCTGAGAAAAGCAGGAAGTTTGAGTGAGTGGGAGCAATATGGTGACATGGGGATGGATGGGAAGGGCGGTAGCAGGTCACTGAAAAGGGAGGGAAGTCCTCTGGTGTTGCACTTGCATGTTAGGGTGGGGACACATGGAGTATGACAGTATGGCATAGTGATAAGCCATTTTGTTGAAAGCACTTATATTTGAGGTAGGACCAGAAAGACATAGTAACAGGCAGCATGCCTGCATCTCTCCACTTCTTATTGCCATTCCCAGACCCAGCTCGCCTGTGGGCGAGGGATGGGAATGTAGAGGTAAAGGAAATGGCTGGAAATAGCAGGGGCGGGGGAGAGCGAGAAGGCTGGATGGGCCACATGAAAATACTATGGCATGTTGGAAACTTTTTGAAGGGTTTCTTGAATTTTTTTTCTATTAAACATTTTAATTAATTAAACATTTTTTAACATTCAAACATATTAACAATTCAACTTTTTTTTCTACTAAACATTTAGAGAAAACTTGATTAAACATTTAAAGGATCATTAAAGTGACAAATGTGTTAAACTGTCAAAGTGTTTTAAACTGACAAATTGTTACTGCTGGTGGCTGCTGGCATTCCGGTAGATGTGCTGGCACAAGGCATCCAAATCTCTCTGGCTATGCACTGCTCCGTTCAGTTGTGCTTGTCCTGGAACAGGGGGACTGGCTTGCCACATAGCTAATTTGGAGGGTGGAGTCTCCAATGCAGCCCCACTGGTTTCACAGATTTTGTGGAGGACACAGGCAGTGATGGTGAGCAGGGAAATGGTCTCCAGCTGGAAATCATTTATTGCAGCAATTGATCTCCAGTGCTGCTTTAAAATCCCCGGACCCCTCTCCACATTCCACAGTAGATCTGGTAGCACTGAGTTGGCCATTAAAGTAATGTTGCTCTGGGGTGTGGGCAACCCTGTAGACCTTCATAAACCAGGCCTTCAGTGAGTAGGCAGGGCCCTTCAGAAAAACAGGCCATATGAGAATCCCCCCATTGTAGGATTCAGTGATTGGTCCAAAGTCCATGGCATACATGCAGTCAAAGAAGGGGGGACTGGTAGAAGATGCAGGTGTCATGGTTGTTTGTAGACCACCCAGCCAGCACATCCCCAAACAGGGCACAGTGACCCACTATGGCCTGGAGAACCATGGAGAAGAACCCCTTTCAGTTCAAATAGCTGTCAGTGATGTGGGGTTGGCAGATGATATGGTTCCCATCAATTTGCCTCAATACAGTTCAGGAAGCACCCCACCAAAATTAATAAATTATTATTATTATTATTATTATTATTATTATTATTATTATTATTAATAGTAGTAGTAGTAGTAGTAGTAGTAATAGTATTCTTCTATGCCAGCAGTGTACCTGGCACTGTACAATACATAGTTATAGACAGGTCCTTACCCCAGGGGGCTTACAATCTAAGAGAGACAAGGAAAGGGGAGACAAGGGAGAATATGAGGAAAGACAAGGATACGCTCATGAGGTTGATATGTTGCAGGTGCACGTACTTAACATAGGGTGAAAACAGACATGACGCTAACCACCCTTGGTGGTCATTTATGCATGTTTCAGGACTGCATAGGGCACCAATACAGCCCTGCAACATGCATAAATAACCACCAAGGGTGGCTAAAGGGTGGTTAGCATCATGTCTTTTTTCACCCTTAGTTACAGGGCAAAGATTCTGAGTGAGGGGGAAGAGAACACAATTTCTAGGGATGGATGAATGCGGTTCGGACGTTTGGAGTTCAGACCGAACTCGACCAGTTCGGTCGACCAAACCGAACGTCCGATCTGAACTTGATTTTTGAACTAAACCAACCAAATTTCTGAACTCGGCTCTGTTCACCCATCCCTAAAAGATAATATTCCATTTAGTTCAATGGGGTTTGAATTTCCAAACTTTGTTCGGAAGTTCGGAGTTCATAGCGAACTCGAATAGTTTGGTTGACTGAACCGAACTTGTGAACTGAACTGAATTTCCAAACTGAACCAAACTGAACTGAATTTCTGAACTCGGTTCTGTTTGCCCATCCCTAACAATTTCACTCATGATGAGCTAGGTGATGGAAAATGTAGGTTTTTAGGAGGGATTTGAAGGTTAGGAGGGAGGAAGCAGAATGAATGTGTCCAGGGAGGGAGTTCCAGGCATGGGGCGTGGGGGGCAGCAAGAAAGGGGTTGCACAGACTGAACACTGGCTCTAGTGGGTAATTGATTTGTTTTTAAATACCCTACATGGAATGATAATCAAGAGATCTTCTGTCCATCATTATGCACTCAGAAGGTGTGGGTGCAGGTGTGCATAGGGAGTATAGCCATCTTGGGTACCTTGAGAGACTCAGTGTGCAGTCCTACATCCCTTGATAAACTGCGTAACGCGCGGTGCAGTTTGAGTATGCCGGTGCTCAGGCACAGGTGTGCTACTGACGCAGCAAGACATGCGAGGTATTGGTGTGTCCCTTCCAAGATGGCCTGCTGTGCACGCAGCTCGCCTGCACAAATGAACTCACGCCACCCAGCCCGGTGCTGTGTCTGCTGCTGGTTTAAGTCAGGTGTTGGATTGCATCCTATATACGTATTTAAAAGCATTGTAAATAAAAGACATGTTAGTGAAGAACTTGGCTTAGGAGTCTTTAGATGCAGTGCCAAATTGTGTCTTGGGTCTGGTCCTCTAGGGACTTGCCCACCCCAAAGGCCCCACTCACGACAATTTCTGAACAGATTCCTCAGGCTGTGGCCATCTCTCTAGTGGGGTGGGCCCTTCCTTGGTTTACTAAACCCTGATCTTCATCCAAACCCTTCTGTAGGTTCCTGAACTTAGGGACTCTTTTCCTGCTGGCCAGCTGTTTCCTGAGTATCCCGTTATCAGAGAGACCTAGGCACGGTCTCAGCCTTTGGCCCATCTTCTCTCTATGTTACCCCTGAGGCAGTCCCTTGAGGAAATCCCTTTAACATGGAGCCTTGCCTCTTACCTAGTGGTCCCCCTCTGAGCTTGTTGCTCAAGCTTACGTCCTCTGCCTCCCAGTGAGTTCCTGGGACTCTTCCTGTTATTCCCCAGCTTGGAGCACTTGGCCATCTTTAACTGGCTCCTTAAGGTATCCCAAATGGTATAACTGTAGTCCTCTCAGAAATTCACCCATCCACAACTCACTCAGGGCCTCATTCTGAAGGTACTTAGAGTGTCCCTGTTATAAGAACAACATGAATTCCCCCCTCCCCCTGAATGATGGTAAAGCTTTGAAAGGAGAAGTGAAGAAGGAAGGGGAGGGGCACAAATTTCAGTTTTCTGAATGCTCCCTGCTTTCTTAAAATGTTGCACTGCGATTAGATAGAGATCCAGTACTGCATTAGGTTTCTCTTACGCTTCCATTAAGACTGAATTGACACTGAAAGAGCAGATAGTGTTATAAATAACTAGATTGAGAAAATGGTATATTGAGGTTTTCAGAGCTGATTCCATCTCTTTTTAAAAATGGTTCAACTTTAAAAAAAAATCCACAACTTTAAAGCATAAATAAAAACTCCAAAAGAAAATTCAACTAGAAATCAGTGCTGTTCTATGAATAGCTATCAAGTTTGATCTTTGTAGAATTATTTATTTATTTATTTTATCTTATTTATATTTTTATCCCACCCTTCCCTAAGAAAGACTCAGGGAGAATTATAACACCTGTAAAATATATTAAAACAATCCATAAAAACAGTAAAATACAGAACAACCCCCCAACATTCCCATGTCTGTCCATTTATTAGGACAGATGCCCATTTATTAGGCTCTACATGCTAAAAATTTGAGTGGGAGTTGCACAGTTGAACCCTGACTATTGTCTCGCTGGTTAACACCTGCTGTCTACACATGTAAACACATGTGTTTGTGTCTGTCTACATATATTTGTGCCTGCAGGACCAATGGTTTAAGTTACAATTCAGCCTATTCAAAAGTCAAACATTTCAAATGTGTGCATTGACTTAGGTTCTAAAGTTTTAGTTTTAAAGACACACCGAGGATCACAGGTGGAAGCAGTAAAAGACCCTTTCAGCACACTAAAGAGTAATCTCTCACAAACAGAAACACAAAGCCCTTCTACCTTTGCTAGTTTTCATCTTGCTCCCAGGCACACAGAACTGTCCTTACCTTTTTGTTCTTTGATGGCAGTGCTTATCCCAAGCTCATTAAAGAGAGAAAAGTATCCCACTCCTTCCCCCCAACAATGATAACAGCAGCTAGGGCAGGGAGTCAGCCAGCTCTTTCTCCAGATGGATTAACCACCAACTTTGTCTGCTAAACCCGGTACAAACATTACATTGTTGGGAAGGCAATACAAAATGAAAAAAACCATTACTGTAACAGTCAAAAAGCTATGGGGGGTGTGTATGTGTAACCCCCCCCCCCACACACACACACATACACAAATGATGTTATTGAACAATATTATATATATTAAAAGAGAAAATGAATGGACATATACACAAATATTGTTATAACATATACATAAATCTACCAATTCACTCAGTATCAACAAACATTAGAATCACCCCAAAACCCGACGCGTTTTGGGCAAACAAAAAGCCCTTCTTCAGGGGTGAAGAATAAACTACAAAATAAATAAAGAATACATACTTTAAAAGCTAATATGAAATAGATATCATAGTGCAATCCTGAGTTTATCATTTTATCCAATGATATCAAACACCAAATCAACTAATGACATCCAATATGTCTACAGAAAATATTATAAAACTTAATAAACACCTTATGAATATTGTATCACACTCCTAAAGAAATTAATGTTTGGACCATATGAGATTTATAATTATAAAAATGGCTGAAATATGAATTGCAAAAGGTCACTTGAAACTGCTAAAATAACAATGTGCAACAATACAATGATCTACTTACAATGATTTAATTAAAAAAAAACAAAATGTAAAAAAACCCACTTAACTGAATATCAGATTTATTGCGAGATGGAGTAACATACTGGCACATTTGCAACAAATATATAAGTACATTTTTTAAAAGAATATCCAATTACTAAACAAGAAATTTACAACAATAAACTATTCATTTAAATCAACAACTTGACTATGCCTCTCTGAATTATTTACAGGATGTAGTAATCTCAAAACTCACTTGTGTATACAGACCTCTAATATTGGCCAATGTATCTCAAAAAACCCAATGATGAACAATACCAGTTTAACTCATAATAAATCTAAATTGTACTCACTGCAAATCAGGAGACTGTAGTCTCCCTCTCTCTGGGTATTTTCAGACGTTACGAGATCACAGTCAACCACAGTCAATTCCCTGTGGTGGCTGCGATCACGTAACGTCTGTTGGGGGGAACGGATGTTTGCCCCCCCCCCGATGTTACCATGGCGGGGAATCACTTTCGCCACGTGAGCGGCCGAAGCGGCAGGGCTGGCGGCGGTCGCGTGGCGAAGGCGATTCCCCGTCATGATGAACCCCACCGTCACTTCTGGATGCCGGCCATGGCCTGGAATCCCTGCAGGGATTCTGGCCCGTGACCAAATTGGGTGAGCGCTGTGGCCGCATTTGCTGCGGCGGCCGCCCATCTCCCCAGAGGGCGGGCGGTGGGGAGCGTGGAGTGGGCGGGGCCATGCGGCCACACGTTGCACTGCGTGGCCCCGCCCCCTCCCTGATTCCATGCCGGGATCCCCCAGCACGTCTGTTAGGGCGTGACGGTCTCATCCCGGCGGGGGATTAATTTATTGTTTTCATGACGGGGCCAATTGGCCCCGTCACATCTGAAAATACCCTTAGTTGCAAATAGGTTCCTACAGGAAAAACTCCAATCTCTGGGGACCTATGGCAAATGGATGGTAAGTGGGGATGGGGCAGGGACAACTATAAACACCGAATACTCAAACGAAGGGAGGGACGGATTAATGGGGAAAGAAAAAAAGAAAAAGAAAAAGAGGGGGAGGGAGGGGAAAGGAAGGGGAGGAAGAGGCAAACAGAAATAGATTTACCAAGGAGGAACACAATAGTTCCTTTACTTCATGTGAGCTCCAAATCATATAGTCACAAAGAGTCTGCCAAACTGACCAGCTAAGTTACATTGCATTGTTGGGAAGGCAATACAAAATGATAAAAACCATTACTGTACCAGGCAAAAAGCTATGGGGGGGTACGTCCATTTGCCCAAAGCCCAGTTCCCTGGGCTTAATCATCAACCCTTATTTTTAAATGTGTTCCCCGAGTTCCTGTGCAAACCTTCTCAGCATCTGAGCATGCCCAGCAATGACTAGTGGTAGGAGTTTCCCATCCCCAGCCTGCAGGGGTTAAATCCACTGGGCATGCTCCAGTACTGTGGGGCTACTCTTGGGAAATAATTTCTTTCCATAGCCTTCATATACACTTCTTATTGTGGGACTCTGAGAGGCATGATGTATCTTCCTGCTCCGGCCCTTTACATCCTCAGCCCCAACACACTTCCTAGCCCCATGCTGCATGTTTGCTGACCATGCTCTGGCTTAAATCTGCCACTGCTACTTGCCAGCCTAATGCTTGCTTGAGAATCGGAGGAAGCTTGTATCTCATGCACATGGAGTTTCCCAAGACTGTTCTAACTTTTGCTGCACAACCAACTAAGAATGTGCAGAATAAAGGCTGGAATGCACCTGGTCCCCGATGTGCCTAGGTATTGGAGTCTAGCGCAAAGTAATATATGCGACTAGAAGTGAAATATATGCTGTAATGTCTAGGTACCACAGGATGGAGTTACAGCCTTAACTTTGAGTTTTCTTGCCTTTAGCTAAACTATTAACGTTATTGTAATGCATTTTTTCTCTCCTTCAAACTGCATTGTATGCTTTGACTGCTGTGTAAAAATTCTACTGGGTGAATTCTTTTCTCAGATGTAAAAGGCTTGTTTACTCTCTAAGATCAGCTTATACCATATTATAGTATGCAAGTCTTCTATTGATCCTCTACAAGGGGTCGATTCTACACATTGCAATTAGGGGCTGGAGAATGGGGACAAGTAAAATCAGAATTGTCCTAATCACGAAACACGTATAACATCTTGCCATGTTGTTCTAAGGAGTCTTTCTTCTCAAGTGTGTCCTGCATTAAGTGTTTCTTCTCTGTCCTGAACCCCCATGACATGACATACATTCTGCATCAGTTCTGGAGACTGTCTTCTGCTCATCATCAGTAAACATACCTTGTGGACAGTGGCAGGCTCTCCACACTCTGTTCTCTTTGACCTAGAAGGACCACATTTGTGATGCAGATGGGAGCACAGCATCTCCCCCCATTCATAGTTAAGAAGAAGGAGAATTTCTGCTAAGTGGGTTAGTGGCTCCTGTCATGAGGACATTTGTCTAATGGAAATTGGAATCAGAGCAAATGCTGCATTACAAAAGAGCCACGAGGCAGTCATTAGATAATGACGACTGTCTATTGTTACTGAGCATGGCTAGATTTAGATGAGCACAATATTGTAGTGTCACTTCCCAGTACTATTCCCATGAGCTAGTCTGTCTTCCTTCTTCATACATAGGCTACAAATCTAAAACTGCTTACTTTGAAGTCAGTGCTATTACTCCAGAGTAACTGCTTTGAGGATTGTGGTCATAGCCTTTTACATACTCACAAAACCCATCTGAAACAGTATGAGTTCCTGCAACATTGTCTCTGTACTTCAATGTCCAATGGGATCTGGGACTTGCCCAGTTCCATTCAAAGGGCTTTGTGGGGGAGAAGGACTTGGACACAATATTAGAACATAAGAACATAAGTAGTGCTGTACTGGGTCAGGCCAATGATCCATCAACCCAGCATCCTATCTCTGACAGTGACCAATCTCTGTCTCTTGGGAGAACCTAACCCAACAGGTCACAATGGGAAATCCATTCCCTGTTGTTCCAACCCCCAACAGTAAGAGGTTACCTCCCCAAAACCTACTTGGCTAATAGCCATCAGTGGACCTATCCTCCAAGAACTAAGGGTGATTTCAGACATTATGGGGTCCCGATGCACCACAGTGGATTCCCAGCAGTGGCGAGCCGACCAACCACCCCCTGTGGTCCAAGAGGGCCCCAAACAGACATGATGGGATTGGGACCACAGCAGGTAATCGGGCCAACAGACCACAGCCAGGGGAAGCTCAACAGACATGATGCCAATTCCGGGCCATGGTCAAAACACCCAGAAGGCACCGGGGAGGGGCGGGCGGCAGTCACTGCCGACTGAGGGCAAACGAAGCCAGAAGGGCTAAAAGGAAATGCCCACACAAGAGAAATGGGAAGGGAGGGGGGAGGAGAGAGAAGAGTCACTTAGGTGGCACACACAACAGGCACAGGGAAAATGAGGTTACAGTGGAACACACAGCACAAAGACATGCAGGAACGCAAACACACACACACGGGAAAGGAAGGGAAGGGGGAACACAGCGGGATGGCCAACACACAGCACCACAGGCAAAGGGGGGGGACCNCCCATCTCCCCAGAGGGCGGGCGGTGGGGAGCGTGGAGTGGGCGGGGCCATGCGGCCACACGTTGCACTGCGTGGCCCCGCCCCCTCCCTGATTCCATGCCGGGATCCCCCAGCACGTCTGTTAGGGCGTGACGGTCTCATCCCGGCGGGGGATTAATTTATTGTTTTCATGACGGGGCCAATTGGCCCCGTCACATCTGAAAATACCCTTAGTTGCAAATAGGTTCCTACAGGAAAAACTCCAATCTCTGGGGACCTATGGCAAATGGATGGTAAGTGGGGATGGGGCAGGGACAACTATAAACACCGAATACTCAAACGAAGGGAGGGACGGATTAATGGGGAAAGAAAAAAAGAAAAAGAAAAAGAGGGGGAGGGAGGGGAAAGGAAGGGGAGGAAGAGGCAAACAGAAATAGATTTACCAAGGAGGAACACAATAGTTCCTTTACTTCATGTGAGCTCCAAATCATATAGTCACAAAGAGTCTGCCAAACTGACCAGCTAAGTTACATTGCATTGTTGGGAAGGCAATACAAAATGATAAAAACCATTACTGTACCAGGCAAAAAGCTATGGGGGGGTACGTCCATTTGCCCAAAGCCCAGTTCCCTGGGCTTAATCATCAACCCTTATTTTTAAATGTGTTCCCCGAGTTCCTGTGCAAACCTTCTCAGCATCTGAGCATGCCCAGCAATGACTAGTGGTAGGAGTTTCCCATCCCCAGCCTGCAGGGGTTAAATCCACTGGGCATGCTCCAGTACTGTGGGGCTACTCTTGGGAAATAATTTCTTTCCATAGCCTTCATATCCACTTCTTATTGTGGGACTCTGAGAGGCATGATGTATCTTCCTGCTCCGGCCCTTTACATCCTCAGCCCCAACACACTTCCTAGCCCCATGCTGCATGTTTGCTGACCATGCTCTGGCTTAAATCTGCCACTGCTACTTGCCAGCCTAATGCTTGCTTGAGAATCGGAGGAAGCTTGTATCTCATGCACATGGAGTTTCCCAAGACTGTTCTAACTTTTGCTGCACAACCAACTAAGAATGTGCAGAATAAAGGCTGGAATGCACCTGGTCCCCGATGTGCCTAGGTATTGGAGTCTAGCGCAAAGTAATATATGCGACTAGAAGTGAAATATATGCTGTAATGTCTAGGTACCACAGGATGGAGTTACAGCCTTAACTTTGAGTTTTCTTGCCTTTAGCTAAACTATTAACGTTATTGTAATGCATTTTTTCTCTCCTTCAAACTGCATTGTATGCTTTGACTGCTGTGTAAAAATTCTACTGGGTGAATTCTTTTCTCAGATGTAAAAGGCTTGTTTACTCTCTAAGATCAGCTTATACCATATTATAGTATGCAAGTCTTCTATTGATCCTCTACAAGGGGTCGATTCTACACATTGCAATTAGGGGCTGGAGAATGGGGACAAGTAAAATCAGAATTGTCCTAATCACGAAACACGTATAACATCTTGCCATGTTGTTCTAAGGAGTCTTTCTTCTCAAGTGTGTCCTGCATTAAGTGTTTCTTCTCTGTCCTGAACCCCCATGACATGACATACATTCTGCATCAGTTCTGGAGACTGTCTTCTGCTCATCATCAGTAAACATACCTTGTGGACAGTGGCAGGCTCTCCACACTCTGTTCTCTTTGACCTAGAAGGACCACATTTGTGATGCAGATGGGAGCACAGCATCTCCCCCCATTCATAGTTAAGAAGAAGGAGAATTTCTGCTAAGTGGGTTAGTGGCTCCTGTCATGAGGACATTTGTCTAATGGAAATTGGAATCAGAGCAAATGCTGCATTACAAAAGAGCCACGAGGCAGTCATTAGATAATGACGACTGTCTATTGTTACTGAGCATGGCTAGATTTAGATGAGCACAATATTGTAGTGTCACTTCCCAGTACTATTCCCATGAGCTAGTCTGTCTTCCTTCTTCATACATAGGCTACAAATCTAAAACTGCTTACTTTGAAGTCAGTGCTATTACTCCAGAGTAACTGCTTTGAGGATTGTGGTCATAGCCTTTTACATACTCACAAAACCCATCTGAAACAGTATGAGTTCCTGCAACATTGTCTCTGTACTTCAATGTCCAATGGGATCTGGGACTTGCCCAGTTCCATTCAAAGGGCTTTGTGGGGGAGAAGGACTTGGACACAATATTAGAACATAAGAACATAAGTAGTGCTGTACTGGGTCAGGCCAATGATCCATCAACCCAGCATCCTATCTCTGACAGTGACCAATCTCTGTCTCTTGGGAGAACCTAACCCAACAGGTCACAATGGGAAATCCATTCCCTGTTGTTCCAACCCCCAACAGTAAGAGGTTACCTCCCCAAAACCTACTTGGCTAATAGCCATCAGTGGACCTATCCTCCAAGAACTAAGGGTGATTTCAGACATTATGGGGTCCCGATGCACCACAGTGGATTCCCAGCAGTGGCGAGCCGACCAACCACCCCCTGTGGTCCAAGAGGGCCCCAAACAGACATGATGGGATTGGGACCACAGCAGGTAATCGGGCCAACAGACCACAGCCAGGGGAAGCTCAACAGACATGATGCCAATTCCGGGCCATGGTCAAAACACCCAGAAGGCACCGGGGAGGGGCGGGCGGCAGTCAGGGGGGACCTGGGGCCAGGGAAGCGGGGGGGGGGGGACCGGACCGGAGCCAGGACAGGACACAGGGAATGGCATCCAGAACCTCAACGACAGCACAGGAAGCACAGGCAACCCCACAGCTACATAGGCAGCCCTGGCACAGGGGGACACTGCAGGGGCAGAGCACAGACACAGGGAGAGGCCACATGGACCATGGAGTGGCCTGGGAATGGTCCAGGAGGCTTACAGGGAATCCACACGCCAGCGAGGGTGCGATGAATCGGATGGAGGTGAGCCAGAGCCGAAGAGCACAGCAGGTGGTCCAACCTCCCCCCCGGTAGGACACCGGGAGGTGCAGTCTGGGGGCCCCAGAACCCCACAGTCACAGAGTTAGCCCGGGGGATTGGGGGGGCACAGAAGGGATCACAGCCAGACTATGAAGGACAGCAGCACTTGGGGTGCTGGGTGCGGGCTCGGAAATCAGGACACAGCCACAGGAGACATCAGCCATGGAGGGGAACACCGGTGGCAGAGGCAGACGGGGGGGCCCATGGTGGGGGTCCAGAGGCACAGGAAGGGGAAGTGGAACCTCAGGAACCAGCCAAAACAGCAGCAAGCCCGAGACATCATGGAAGGAGCAGGAAGAGACCCACGGCGGCAGGCCAGATGCAGGACCTCACAGCGGGGCTAGCAACCGGGGCTGGGAAAGCATAAGGGGCCTCACAGCCAGCTACAGAGGGCCACAAAGGGGCCTGGGGCCAGGTGGCCCACCACGTGCATGTAGTAGGGCCACTGAAGCATGCCCCCAATGGTATCCCAGAGCTGACATGTAGTGGGTGACGAGGTAGTCTGCCTCGAAGGGATCCTGCATGGCAAGCCCCACCTGGACATCGGATTGGGAACATACACCAACCAGCGCCATCAGCTCCTCTCCAGTGAGCTTTGAAAAGTCATAGTCAGCAGTTGGGGGACATGTAAGGTGACCCAGGTCCAACAGAAGGTGATAGACTTCCCCACGCGACCGCTGGAACCCACGGCCCCCATGAACGCAGCCAAAGAAGGACACAGCCAGGGCAGGGCCCCCCTCTTCCAGACAGACCATGTAGGTGGCCAGGCTGCACACATAGAGAGCAGACATGGGCTCCACTGTGGACCACCCCACATGCGAGCATCTCATGTCTGGGATGCACCCATTGGGAAAGGGACGCAGGCCCAGCATCTCCACATGCAGCCGGCAATCGCGGGTACTCGCCTCATTGCCAAAGTAGCGCAGGCCGGAGCTCAGACTCGCATAGGCACCTGTGAGGCTGTCCTGGCAGCTCAGTATCAATTGCATGGATGTGGAATGACACAGGTTACACAGGGCCATGGTCTCACGGAAGGTCCAGCTATGGGGAGTGCTGGACGGGGTTGGGCCCGCAAGCCCTGGGGAAGCACTGCCATCCATGGTCCAGCAAGCGGTGGATACTAACTGCAAGGAAAGATGGGCCCCACAATCCCCGGAGGGATGGGAGGGGAAGCAGGGGAGCTCCAAGGCCAAACAATAAGGCCACAGGCCACAACATGGCATGGCAGATGAGCAAGGTGTGGGGTGCCGACCCAGCTCAGCTGCTGGAACAGAGTACACATACAGGACAGCCTACAAACAGATCAGGGCAGTGAGTACATCAGCAGCCAACACAGAGAGGTGGAAGGTGATGACAGCAGGAATGCAGCTGCTGCCCGCATGCTCGGGTGCAGGCTGGTCCATGTGACAGGCCCTGTGCATGGACCGCAAGTGTGTGTAATGGGCTGCCCACTACTTCCCCACCCCGGTAGCCCTGCAGGAGCCAGGCCAGCCAGCCGGGGGGGGGGCGCCAGAAGTGACCTGGGCCCCCCCGGCTGGTCGCCAGGTTGCGACCTGGGGGTGGGGTGACACATGCCCCAGCCTACAAACGTTGTGGTAACAATCCACCCTGGGCACTGTTCACCATGGAGCTGGGATGACTGGGTGCCTGCGGGATGCATCTAGTAGTCTGCGCAGAGTGGTAGGTCTTGCTCATCCACAACGCAGAGGTGTACCTGGCCGCCTAGTTGTGGGTGAGCATAGCCAGGAGCACCGCTGGATCCCGCTGACCCCACCACAGGTGCAGGTGCTCCCTGGCCCAGCTCAGGTCCCAGCGGGTGTCTGGGACAGTCCGACAGGCCCTCATCCGTGCCCGGGAGTGGACTTCTGCGCTCCGCGAGGCAGCCAACCAGCTCCAATGATTGAGGGAGACCATGGGGCGCACAGCCCTGCTCACTATCCCAATTGCCCAGTGGGTATGGGTCACAGAGTGGGCACAGGGGTGGTGGGCCAGGGCGCTGGCTCAATGGGATGAGGCCGCTTGGAGAGCACACTTTCAGATGGGCAGGCACATCCTCCTGTGACTCGTGGAGCTGCTAATTCCCTGGATGGAGTGGCAGCACACCCCCATGTGGGCCCCCATTCCCATGGTACAGCAGGTGGCCATCATGGTCTGGGTCCTAGCAACGCCCAACTCCTGTCAGTCCATATCGCAGCACTTCGGCGTTGGGGTGAGCACCATCGCCGGAATCCCCCGAGACGTCTACAAGGCAGTGGAGGGCATGCTCCTGGACCGAGTAATCCAGCTGGTGGACCAGGAGACCGTAATGACCCGCTTCATGGCTGGAGGATTCCCCAACTGCATTGGCTGGAGTGGCAGCACACCCCCATGTGGACCCCCATTCCCATGGTCCAGCAGGTGGCCATCGGGGTCTGAGCCCTAGCAACGCCCAACTCCTGTCAGTCCATATAGCAGCACTTTGGCATTGGGGTGAGCACCATCGCCGGGATCCTGCAAGACGTCTGCGAGGCAGTGGAGGGTGTGCTCCTGGACCGAGCAATCCAGCTGGTGGACCAGGAGGCCATGATGGCCCGCTTTGTGGCTGGAGGATTCCCCAACTGCATTGGCACCATTGACGGCACCCACATAGAGATCCTTCGCCCCTCCGATGGGGAGGCCACGAAATATGTCAACCGACACGGGTACCACTCCCTGCAGCTGCAGGCAGTCGCGGGCCACCAGGGCCAGTTCATAGACACTTACACGGGCTTACATGGGTGCAGCCATGATGTCTGGATCATGGCCATCTCTCCCTTCTATGCCTATCAACGCACCCATTGGCTGATGAAGGCATACCCGGTTGCCAGAAACCATGTGGAGATGTTGTACAATGCCCGCCTGTGTGCAAGCTGGACGATGGTCGAGAGGGCCTTTGGGGCCCTCAAGCAGCGCTGGAGGTGACTCGCGGGCTGCCTGGACTACACGGTGGAGACTTCGGCCCTGGTGATCAGAGCCTGCTGTGTGCTGCACAATGTGGGCGAGACTGATGGGGCTGCCCTCGACTACCCTGGCACCCTCCCGGCCCCATGCCTCTCTATGTGAACACTGAGAACCTGCGGGAGTACTGATATGCAAAGCGCATCCATGCTGCCCTGGCTAGGTGGATCAGCTGGGATGCCGAGGTGTGAGGCCGCACACCACCATCCCCACCACCCCACGGATCCACCAGCACCCTGGGCGTGCCTCTAGATGCCCACCCACCCCCAGTCCCAGACCTGTGAACATAACAAGGACTGCGACAGTGGTGCCTGTGAATTTATTGTGCATACCTCCTGCAGTTCCACCACCACCACCCACCTCCAGGTGCCATTTCCCCTCCCCTTCAGCCTGCTCGCCCCCTTTCCCCCTTCCCCCCTTCCCCCATGACCTGCATGTCTCTGGGGCCTCCCTCTTGGCCGCCTTTTGGCTGCCATGGAGCTCTGGGAGCTCTCCTTCCCCCCTCCCCCCCGCTGTCCGTGTCCCCGACAGTGTCCTGGGACACCTCAGTGTCCTGAGGGGCAGATGTTGTTGGGAGGGACAGCCCACCCTGGGTGGCTGCTCCCTCTGGAAGCCTACAGGGACTGGTAATCAGATGTGCAACCCCTGCGGGTGTGCTGGTGGCTGGGATGGTGGCGGAGGAGGTGGGGGCACTGGGGCAGGCAGGTTGCCCGGTGGGACGGCGGCCATCATGTAGGCACTCATGGTCCCCGTATGGGCCCCCCTGGGTGGATGTTCCCTCTGGAGGCCTACAGCGGCGGCCCCTGCGGGCGTGCTTGCGGCTGGGACAGTGGTGGAGGCAGTGGGGGCACCGAGGGGTCCGGTATCGGGGTTGGGGCAGGGTGGTGGCAATCATGTAGGCACTCATGGTACTCACGTGCAGCAGCAGCAAGGTGCCAATGTCATGGGACCGGTCCATCTTGGCGGAGTGTTCCCTCACTATCAGGTCAATGGCCTGTTCCAGCAGCCCAAATGCCTCCACCTGCCTGATGTGCTCCCGGCGCTCCCGCCTCCGTTTGAGGTGCACCTCCACCTGCAGCCTCTGGTCCCTTGCCTCCGCTTGCTGCATGGCCTTTTCAGTGGCCGCCTCCATGCGGTCGATGGCAGCAATCATCTGCTCACCGTGCTCGGTGGTGGTGCGGACTATGTTTTCTGTCTGCTCCTCCCTCCCGCGCCGTACCTGTACACGACGCTCCCTCATCCACTGAGCTGGGGGCACGGGGCCAGCTTGCTGGGACCCGGCAGGTCTCCCTGTTGGGGTGCACAGTAGGAGTTGTTTAGGCGCCCCAGCCACCTACCCCCCATCCCATGCTGTGGCTGCGGGGTCGTGTGGGCCCCCCCTTTGGGTGGCTGGCTGGTGCCCTCCCCCAGCATTCCTCTGCACCCTGGCCCCCCTGCCCCTGCACCACATGGGCTGGGTCACCCCCCCAGGCTCTCCCGGCCTCCGATCCCCCCACTTGCCGCATTGCCTCACCTGGGACCTCTGGCTGCTCCTGGGGCTGCTCAACGCCATCCCCCTCGCCAGCCTGTCCCGGGTGCAAGGACATGCCGTGAACTGTGAGGGTATGGGAGGTGGTAGGCTGAACATGTCCCGCGGCAGCCCTCGGGCTCCCTTTCCATGGTCTGGGGTGTCAGGCGTTTCTGGGGCCTGCCCAGTGGCCAGTGTGCCACCCTTCCTCCCTCGGGCCATCCCCTCCAGTCCATCTCCCATCCCACCCACATGCTTACCCTTGATGTCGGTCTTGGAGTCCTCCAAGTCCAGTCCCTCGGTGTTACTGGGGTCCCCCTGCGTCTCCTGGCTGAGTGAAAGTGATGTGCCGGCCTCGACTCCTCCTGGTACAGGAATCGGCTGCGGGTTCTCGGGGCTGGTGCGTGTGGGGGGTCTAATACTCCCCAAGGTCCCGGGGTGTTCCTTCTGTGGGGTGGGGCCCCTGGAGCTGGTGCCTTCTAGCAGAGTGGTGAGGGGATGGGGTACATCGACCCATTCCCTGCCATGGACCACGGCGCTCCCCACGAGGCGTGGGGCAACTATGGACCCCTTCTTGTTGAGGATGCGGTCCGTGGCATCATAGTAGGGGGTCAGCTTGGGCCCTGGTTTTAAAGTTCTGGGCCAAGCTCCACGCGTCACAGGGGAGGGGGCTGATTAAATACTGGAGGGAGGATTCCTATAGGAGTCAGTGGCAGCGGGCAGTGGAGCGGGTCCTGCGCAAATTAGGTTTTGCCGCCGCTTCTTTTGTAGGCAAGGATCTGGGAGTTATCCTGCATATTATATTGAGTAGGTTGCGGGACCAGAACCTGCAGGAGGAGATAACGCAAATTAAAGCCTCGGCCCACATGGCGGGTTATCTCCTCCTTTTGAAATCCCCTTTGGAGATGCCGGCATATTTACTTGCTGACATTCCATTCAGGGGGAAGTACTTATTCATATGCGTGAGGCTTAATGCTCTACCCACTGCTCTCCATGAGGGGCGGTTGAGGGCCATATCTTTGGCTGATTGGCTGTGTCCTTTTGATGGGGAAAGTGTGGAGACAGTCCATCACATTTTATGTAGTTGCCATCTATACAATGCTATCCACATAGAGCTTCTTTCCCCTTTCTTCCGGAGGTTCCCAGGGAGAAATGAGTGGACCCTCCAGTTATATGCCCTGGCCGATGTGGATCCCTCCATCACAAGTGCTGTGGCTCATTTCCTGATGAGAGCATTTAACTTGCGGAGTCTTTTTGTAAATTTTAAGCCGCCTATTGAGGGTTAGCTTGTGGTATCATTTTAGGAGTCTCTATTATTATTATTAATATTATTATTTCCCCTGATTGGTATGTATGTGAGAAAATTCGAATTTGAGCATCTTATTGTAATTTGGCAGAGGTTGCCAGTGTATACAGTTTTGTGGCTTTGGGTTGTTTTGCTTTCTGTTATACTGTATCACGCAAGACTGCTGACAGTATATTGTTGTATGTTGTATGTTTATGTTTTATGTTTTTTTGGCTTCGGTCGCAATAAATATTATATATATATATAGTAGGGGGTGGTCCGGACTCCATGCCCAGACCGATGGTTGTTGTCCTTGATGGTCTTGTACCCTCTCTTGAGATCCTTCACCTTTGAGTGGCACTGGGCCACGGTCCTGTGGTGACCCGCCGCCTCCATGTCCCGCACAATCTCCTGGTACACATGCTCATTCCTCTGGTTCACTGTTAACTCCAGCTGGTGCTCCAGGGTCCCCTAGATTCTGATGAAGTCCTGGGTTTCCCTGTGCCCCCATTGCCCCCCTCAGTGGTATGGCCATCTCCCACGTGAGCCCTCCTCCTCCTCCCATGCATGCCGTCTACCCGTCGCCTCCCAGGGCTTGGGTTCCCAGGCCTGTTTCTGTGTCTGTGGGTCGTAAGGGGGTGGTGGTTGGTTGCCGGGTTGCCTCAGCCCCGAGGCCCTCCCCCTTTCGCCCCTCCTGCCGGCCCGTCCACCCCCCTTGGTGCGTCTGTTCCACTACTCCCCCTCGTTCCCCTTAACGCGCTCTACGTGGGGCTTCCTCTGTGACTGGTTTGGAGGCTGCAGCTAGTGCAGAATGCGGCGGCCCATCTCCTTTTGGGGACGGGTCATCGGGAGCACATAACACCTGTGCTTCGGGCGCTGCACTGGTTGCCGATAGCGTGCCGAACCAGGTTCAAGGTGTTGGTATTGACTTATAAAGCCCTTCATGGTCTCGGCCCCTCATACCTCAGGGACCGCCTCACCCTCTGCGCCCTTCAGTCTACCAGGGGTGCCTTCTTGGAGGTCCCCCGTGTTAAGCGAGGGGCCACAATGGAGAGGGCATTCTCGGTGGAACTCCCTACCGGAGGAAGCTCGCCTGGCCCCAAGCCTTTTGGTTTTCCGATGACAGTGCAAAACCTGGCTGTTTGCCCAGGCCTTTGGGGAGGGGGGGAGGGTGTAGGGGATCTTTTATCTCCCCTGCTCTAATGATTGTTGTTTAATTAATTTTTTTATCCCGGGCCCTGTTTTAATATTTGTGAATGTATTTTATGTTTTAAACTGTTTTTATTGATTTTATTGTTGGAAGCCGCCTCGAGCTGTGTGTAGGAGGGGCGGCGTAGAAATCAAATCAATAAATAAATAAACCATTTCCGGGGTGCATCTTCCCCCGGGTCGGTTGCCGGCTCTGGGGTGGCCTGTCCCAGCTGCTGATGCTGCTGCTGCTGTCCCTCCACTGCATCCATGTACAGCACGACCACCTCCTCTGACTGCGCCTCCTCCTCCTCCTCCCTTGCTCACTTGCCCTCCGCTTTTCTCTCCCTTCCACCTCACTCCATCCCACCACGTTCCCCTGCTGCTGGATGCCCTTTAAATCTCCCTCCCCGGCCTGCGTTGTTGCTCGTTGCCTGGCAGCGATGTTGCATGCATTGTCCCTGGCTTGGAATCATTTTGATTGCTTCCAGCTGGTGATTGCCATTCAGTCATTACGTTTGGTTGTTTCCCTGTGGGAATTGCTTTGACCACCCTTTTGGAGATGGTCCAGGCTGGAGCTCCGGAAGGGTGGTTAGTTTTGTCCCCTGCAGGGGATTGTCTGTGGTGAACATCTGGCAACCACCAAACAGATGTTCGGGGCCCTTTGGCCCCACCGTGGAGTTGTGTGTGGTTCACTGTGGTTGACTGTGATCTTGTAACATCTGAAAACACCCTTAGTCAATCCCTTTTAAAACTTGATATACCACTGGCCTTGACCACTTCCTCTGGCAGTAAATTCCACAAATTAATTGTGCACTGAATGGGGAAAAAAATACCAAAAACCACTTTCGCTAATTTGTTTTAAATCTGCTGCCAGCTAAATTCATGGAGTGTCCCCTTGTTCTAGTACTATTAGAGAGGGTAAATAGCCACTCCCTATTTACATGTTCCACACCACACATTTTATAAACTTATATCATATTCCTTCTCAGTCATCTCTCCATGCTAAAGAGCAACAACCTATCAAGCCTCTCTTCATACAGGAGGCATTCCATACCTTTGATCACATTTGTTGCCCTTCTTTGTACTTTTTCGAGTTCTACTATGTCTTTTTGAGATGGTGCAACCGGAACTGCACACAATACTCCAGGTGCAGTCGTACCGTAGATTTACATAGAGGCATTAATATATTTTTTTAATGCCTCTATATTGATTAGGGGTCTCTACCATAGGAAATAAATGTTAAAAAATAGTAATTTTTGTGTCCAAAATTTTATTGCAAGTCAAAACATCAGTGATGGGTATGTATATACTATCTATTAGAGCAGCATGAAAGTTTATTTGACTTATTTAGAAAGGGAAGGTTACTTTCTAGATTTTCAGGCAATGAAGTCACAAATGCATATTTGAATTTTGGCACGTCTGGGTGCTCATGGGTGATTTCAGACATTACGGGCAGGTGGGTCACCACAGTGGATCCCCAGTGGGGGTGAATAAAACAACCATGG
>QEPC01005277.1:1010165-1055202 GCA_003113815.1 Sphenodon punctatus
CCATCGCTCTGTCGCCCGCCGCTCTCTTCCTCCTCCCTCTTCGCTCCATCCCGCCATGAGTGCCTGTGGCTGATTTCCCTTTAAATCTCCCTCCGGTGGCTGTGTTTTTGCTGGTTGCCCAGCAGCGACCCTGCATGCATTGTCCACGGCTGGGGCTCATTTCCTTTCCTCCCGGGCGGGGATTGGCATCCAGATGGTACTTTTCGTTGGTTCCCAGTGGGGATCTCTTTGACCATGCTTCCCGGGATATTCCCCCCGCTAGCCTGGGAAGCGTGTTTGAAATTGACCCCATGTGGGTATTGAGCGTGGTGAACATCTGGCGCGCGCCGAACAGACGTTCAGGGCGCTTTGGCCCCGCCACGGGATTGAGCGTGGTTCACTGTGGTTGAGCGTGATCTCATAACGTCTGAAAATACCCCATGTTTTGGTTCTCCATTTTGTATCCTGTGCAGGGACAAATAGCATACGTTTTTCTCCAGCAGTGTCTGATGGGTCTTGGAGTTTCTTTCAAACTGAGATTCCTTGGCCCCATGGCCCCGCACCATAATATGGCACTGGCCTTGCCAGGGCTCTGTGCTGTGGGATTTGGTACCCTTCACATTCCGTTCCAAAGATGGATGCAAGCATTTATGTTAGAAGTGGGAGTTCTAGGACATGGTCTGCTTTTGACTTTGCAATTCTTTTTGTAAAATGCTTTGCCATATGGAAGGATACTATAGAAGTTCAGTGGGGACATTTTCCACATTGGTAGCAATGAGGAAAATGCGGTGAACACAGACCCTTGCCTATGCTCTTGTCTGCTGGTCTTTCAGCAGAGATGCAGTAACTCTTTCCCTCAAGAATTTTGGAAGTAAACATTGCTCATGAGTCAAGCTGCTTGGAAATTCTCTTTTTAAAAACAAAACCATGAAAAATTCAAATTGTCCTCTCTTCTACAGATATATATATTTTTAATTTATTTTTGAAAGTTATCTAAACGTTTGGCAAACTAAATTGAAATAACTCTTCGGATAATGTATTAGATTAAAATGCTCATTCAATGATATTGTGAAATTTTTCCAGCACTAACTGCTTGGCACATTGAATTTTAAATCCACTGCATCAAGACCCCTCCATTTTGCAAGGTGACTGCTGTATGTGTTGCTGTCACTGTACTCCCAGAAATCAGAGCGGAAGAGGACACTGAAATCTGGTTGTGCTGCACCATGGAATTTCACTGTCTTTCTTGTGACTCCTAATCCACATTTGCCTGTTCACACTGCCAATCTTGATTCATTCTTATTCCTGATTAAAAATGATTGTGTAAACAGTTACTCCTGAATAATAGCCCTGAATTAATTTATCTAGATTAAAAACTAATTCAGATTAACTGTGAAGATCATGTATAAAGCAGTTTAAGGACTAGTGCCAGTCTGAAACAGCTGAAGGCAGCACCCTGAATGTGGTATACTCTCTATATAAATCTGATCTTACTAATGTGGAAGTCCAGAGGCAATAGTATAATCTATGTAGGACAGAGTAAAAGCCCAACAAGTATTGGCCTGCATTATATATTTACCCTGGCATTTATTTTATGGAATTTAGTAATCCCAGGCCATGCATACCCACAGGTACCCAGAACACCTAAATAAAAATGAAAACTGTATGATGCTTGGAGAAAATCAATGACTGCTGAAAGTTGCCTCAGGTATCTTAAAAAGAACATGTAGTTATTGCTTTGTGAAATCTCTTAACACCCAAATTATAAACTTCTTTCTCCATATAAATAGATTATCAAAGATACAGGCAGAGGAATAGGGAAGAGCATGTAGTGCAAAATTGTATTATTACCAAGATCTGTCTTATACCTGTGTTTGTTTCCCCACCCCACACCATGGGTACCTAGGAGATTTTACTGCTGAATTTCCATTAAATTTCCTTGGGTTTGGTGTCTCCAAGTCCTTACAGTGGCCCTGACAACCTTAGACCACACGGGTTATATTTTCAAATGAGATGAACAGCTTTTGAAAATAGATGTTTTTCAAAGTAGCTCTGATTGGATATTTTCAGAAGTGACGGTATCACAGGTGGCCACACTTTGACTGGTGCCATCACGTCTGAGCCGTCCTGCCAGATATTTCCCCAAGCCAGACACAGGGTTTCCCCAGGCCGTGGTAGTTCTAAGCCTGGGCTGTAACTCTAACCCAATGCTGAGTCACAGGGTGAAAACAGACATGATGTTAACCACCCTTTAACCACCCTTGGTGGTTATTTATGCATGTTGCAGGGCTGTATTGGTGCCCTATGCAGCCCTGAAACTTGCATAAATGACCACCAAGGGTGGGTAAAGGGTGGTTAGCATCATGTCTATTTTCACCCACAGTTTGTGGTCCAGTCTAAGTGCTACCACAGCCTGGGGAAGCCATCTTCAGACTGGGGCTGTCATGTGTGATGGCCCGCTCCACCTGATCCTGGGCCAGGGCCAGGACTTTTCCGGGTGGGTGTGATGGCCCGGGCCCTCACCCCAGGCAGGATCAAAGCGTGATAACATGGGGTGATTTCAGATGTTACGAGATCACGCTCAACCACAGTGAACCACGCTCAATCCCGCGGTGGGGCCAAAGAGCCCTGAACGTCTGTTCGGCATGCGCCAGATGTTCATCACGCTCAATACCCACATGGGGTCAATTTCAACCACGCTTCCCGGGCTACCCGGGGGAATATCCCGGGAAGCGTGGTCAAAGAGATCCCCACCGGGAAACAATAGAAAGTAACGTCTGGACGCCAATTCCCGGGCGGAACCAAAGAAACGAGCCCCAGTCATGGACAATGCACGCAGCATTGCTGCCGGGCAACCAGCAACAACACATCCACCGGAGGGAGATTTAAAGGGAAATCATCAGCAGGCAAGCGTGGCAGGATGGAGCGAGGAGGGAGGCGGAACAGTGAAGCGGGCGAGAGAGCAACGGTGGAGGAGGAGGCGGTGGAGGAGGCNGTTCTCCATTTTGTATCCTGTGCAGGGACAAATAGCATACGTTTTTCTCCAGCAGTGTCTGATGGGTCTTGGAGTTTCTTTCAAACTGAGATTCCTTGGCCCCATGGCCCCGCACCATAATATGGCACTGGCCTTGCCAGGGCTCTGTGCTGTGGGATTTGGTACCCTTCACATTCCGTTCCAAAGATGGATGCAAGCATTTATGTTAGAAGTGGGAGTTCTAGGACATGGTCTGCTTTTGACTTTGCAATTCTTTTTGTAAAATGCTTTGCCATATGGAAGGATACTATAGAAGTTCAGTGGGGACATTTTCCACATTGGTAGCAATGAGGAAAATGCGGTGAACACAGACCCTTGCCTATGCTCTTGTCTGCTGGTCTTTCAGCAGAGATGCAGTAACTCTTTCCCTCAAGAATTTTGGAAGTAAACATTGCTCATGAGTCAAGCTGCTTGGAAATTCTCTTTTTAAAAACAAAACCATGAAAAATTCAAATTGTCCTCTCTTCTACAGATATATATATTTTTAATTTATTTTTGAAAGTTATCTAAACGTTTGGCAAACTAAATTGAAATAACTCTTCGGATAATGTATTAGATTAAAATGCTCATTCAATGATATTGTGAAATTTTTCCAGCACTAACTGCTTGGCACATTGAATTTTAAATCCACTGCATCAAGACCCCTCCATTTTGCAAGGTGACTGCTGTATGTGTTGCTGTCACTGTACTCCCAGAAATCAGAGCGGAAGAGGACACTGAAATCTGGTTGTGCTGCACCATGGAATTTCACTGTCTTTCTTGTGACTCCTAATCCACATTTGCCTGTTCACACTGCCAATCTTGATTCATTCTTATTCCTGATTAAAAATGATTGTGTAAACAGTTACTCCTGAATAATAGCCCTGAATTAATTTATCTAGATTAAAAACTAATTCAGATTAACTGTGAAGATCATGTATAAAGCAGTTTAAGGACTAGTGCCAGTCTGAAACAGCTGAAGGCAGCACCCTGAATGTGGTATACTCTCTATATAAATCTGATCTTACTAATGTGGAAGTCCAGAGGCAATAGTATAATCTATGTAGGACAGAGTAAAAGCCCAACAAGTATTGGCCTGCATTATATATTTACCCTGGCATTTATTTTATGGAATTTAGTAATCCCAGGCCATGCATACCCACAGGTACCCAGAACACCTAAATAAAAATGAAAACTGTATGATGCTTGGAGAAAATCAATGACTGCTGAAAGTTGCCTCAGGTATCTTAAAAAGAACATGTAGTTATTGCTTTGTGAAATCTCTTAACACCCAAATTATAAACTTCTTTCTCCATATAAATAGATTATCAAAGATACAGGCAGAGGAATAGGGAAGAGCATGTAGTGCAAAATTGTATTATTACCAAGATCTGTCTTATACCTGTGTTTGTTTCCCCACCCCACACCATGGGTACCTAGGAGATTTTACTGCTGAATTTCCATTAAATTTCCTTGGGTTTGGTGTCTCCAAGTCCTTACAGTGGCCCTGACAACCTTAGACCACACGGGTTATATTTTCAAATGAGATGAACAGCTTTTGAAAATAGATGTTTTTCAAAGTAGCTCTGATTGGATATTTTCAGAAGTGACGGTATCACAGGTGGCCACACTTTGACTGGTGCCATCACGTCTGAGCCGTCCTGCCAGATATTTCCCCAAGCCAGACACAGGGTTTCCCCAGGCCGTGGTAGTTCTAAGCCTGGGCTGTAACTCTAACCCAATGCTGAGTCACAGGGTGAAAACAGACATGATGTTAACCACCCTTTAACCACCCTTGGTGGTTATTTATGCATGTTGCAGGGCTGTATTGGTGCCCTATGCAGCCCTGAAACTTGCATAAATGACCACCAAGGGTGGGTAAAGGGTGGTTAGCATCATGTCTATTTTCACCCACAGTTTGTGGTCCAGTCTAAGTGCTACCACAGCCTGGGGAAGCCATCTTCAGACTGGGGCTGTCATGTGTGATGGCCCGCTCCACCTGATCCTGGGCCAGGGCCAGGACTTTTCCGGGTGGGTGTGATGGCCCGGGCCCTCACCCCAGGCAGGATCAAAGCGTGATAACATGGGGTGATTTCAGATGTTACGAGATCACGCTCAACCACAGTGAACCACGCTCAATCCCGCGGTGGGGCCAAAGAGCCCTGAACGTCTGTTCGGCATGCGCCAGATGTTCACCACGCTCAATACCCACATGGGGTCAATTTCAACCACGCTTCCCGGGCTACCCGGGGGAATATCCCGGGAAGCGTGGTCAAAGAGATCCCCACCGGGAAACAATAGAAAGTAACGTCTGGACGCCAATTCCCGGGCGGAACCAAAGAAACGAGCCCCAGTCATGGACAATGCACGCAGCATTGCTGCCGGGCAACCAGCAACAACACATCCACCGGAGGGAGATTTAAAGGGAAATCATCAGCAGGCAAGCGTGGCAGGATGGAGCGAGGAGGGAGGCGGAACAGTGAAGCGGGCGAGAGAGCAACGGTGGAGGAGGAGGCGGTGGAGGAGGCAGGGGCAGCGACAGAGGTGGAGGGAGCACAGGTGGAGGAGGGGGAGATGGGGGCTGTGATGACCATGCAGGCGGGCCAGGGAAAACACCCGGAGCAGCAGGCGGGACACGATGCCCCAGGGACAGCAGCCGGAACGGGGCCGGAGGAGGCACCCAGGAAATGGGTAAAGGCAACGAAGGGGAGGGGAACAGGGGCACAAGGGCTCACCGGGTGGGTGGGGCACACCCAGGTGACCAGGAGGGAGGCAGGGGGCAGGGGAGCCCCACGAGGGGCCCCCACCTTCACCCAACACAACGCTCCCCACCTACTCTCCCCACAGACACGGAAAATGGCCTGGGCGGATGAGCCCCCGGAGGACACCGCCCCTGCTCGGGTGGAGGTGGAGCCGCCGGCGGTGGCGGCGGAGGAGGAGGAGGAGGAGAAGGAGGAGGAGGAGGAGGAAGACCTGCTGTGGGGATGCCAGAGGAAGGCGTACCACCGAGGGGGCCAGTGGGGCCTCCAGGAGACCAGGGACCAGTCTCCAGGAGACTCCAGGTACCAGGTCCAGATATGGGGACCCTGGAGTACCAGCTGGAGCTCGCCCTCAACCAGCACAATGAGCATGTCTACCAGGACATAGTGCGGGACATGGAGGTGGTGGCGCATCAGCGCACAGTGGCACAGTGCCGCTCCAAGGCCAAGGAACTCACAAGGGGGTACAAGGCCATCCAGGACAACAATAGGTGGTCCGGACACGGGGCCCGGATTGCCCCCTTCTATGATGCCCTGGACCGCATCCTCCATATGAAGGGGTCCATAGTTGCCCCACAGCTCGTGGGCAGCACAGTGGTCCGGGGCAGGGTACAGGCCGAGGTACCCCCTCCCCTCACCGCCCGCCTGGTAGACACGAGCTCCGGGGCTCCGGACCACCAGGAAGGGTGCCCAGTGACCACCGGCACCTGCAGGCCCTCCCCCCGTCAGCAGCCCTGAGAGCACCCAACCCCGGCCCGGCCCAGTGGAGTCCGAGGCCAGCACCATCACCACCCTCAGCCAGTGGTCCCTGGGGGAGCACTCCCACACCGAGGGGCCGGCCTCCGAGGGCTCAAAGACAGACATCGAGGGTAAGCGTCCGACCCGGAGAGGGGAGGGACCATGCCCATGGGGGCAAGGGCCAGGGGGTGGTGGAGGGGGCAGGGGCCACCCCAGGCCACGCCAAGCCCCCAATGGCAAGGCAGGAGGGGGCCCCTTCCCAGGTCCTGAAAACACGCACCCCAACACCCACAGCCCCCTCCCTCGCCTGCAGGACACACAACACCCTGAGAACAGATCCAGGAGACTGAGCCAGCAGCTGCGGAGGAGACCAGCCAGCAGGTGCAGGAACCAGGTGAGGCAGGCAGGGCTGGAGGGAGGGCACCCTGGGGTGCAGGGAGGGGGACCCCGGGTGGGCAGAGGGGATGGGAGGGTCCGGGGTTGAGGGTGGGGGGGCCTGGGAGAGACACCCGGGGGCCCGAGGGGCCCCTGCCCCATCCCAGGCAGGGGGCAGAGGCAGGATCTGACCCATCCTCTCGTTCCCACAGGGTAGCCCCAGCAGCCCCGTGGCCCCAGCGCAATGAATGCGAGAGTACCGGGCACGGGTCTGCTGGCGGAGGGAGGAACAGGTGCAGGAGATCGTCCGAAGCATGGCGGAATGGGGGAGAGGATGATCGAGGCTGTGGCCCACATGGAGGCGGCCATTGAGCGTTCCCTGGAGCGGGCCGAGGTGAGGGACCAGAGGCTCCAGGCCGAGGTGCACCTGGAGCAGAGGTGGGACTGCCAGGAACACAGTAGGCAGGTGGAGGTGCTCCGGAGGCTGAAGCAGGCCATCACAGGCATGGTGCGGGAGCACACAGCCAAAATGGACAGGTCCCACGACATTGGGACCTCCCTGCTCCTGCACGCCAGCACGATGTGCTCCTATGTAATGGCAGGCGCACCCCCGGGTACCCTGCCTGCCCAGGTCCCAATGCAGGGACCCTCAGTGACCCCGCCCCCGCCCAGGCACCCCGGCCGCCCCCACGACCTCAGGGGCCACGCATCCCCCTCCCGGTGCCCCCAGCTCCCCGGAGGGTGCATCCCCCCGGGGGCCTTCCAGGTCCATGGCCACCCTCCCCCCCCCACTGACCACCCCCCTGCCAGACCAGGAGGCGGCACAGGACACTGCAGGGAACACGGACAGCGGGGGGGAGGAGAGCTCTCAGATCTCCATGCGCCCCAGCGGGTGCTCACGGGGACGTCCAAGGAAGCGAAGGCGGTTGGGGGGGAAGGGGGGGAGTGGGAGGGTGACATGACGGGGATCACTGTAGGGGATTGGGCAATGCAGGGGTGGTGGGACCGGGTGACTGTGTGCACGTGGGAGAAATAAAGGCTGTAGTCACTAGTATGGCTCACGCTCCCGTTTGTGGGGGGACAAGGGTGGGGGCCCACCTGTGCAGGGGAATGGCCACAGAACCGTGGGTGGGGCCCCCAGGGGGGAGTCCCTCACAACTGGGGCCCCCGGGCGATATTCCTCGCCAGGGCATTCCGGATCCGTTTGGCGTAATGGTACTCCCTGGGGTTCTCTGCATTCACGTACAGGGGCACGTGACCGGGAGGCCGTTGGGGCTCGGGGTACTCCAGGGCTGCCCGCTCGGTTTCACAGACATTGTGCAGCATGCAGCAGGCACTGATCACCAGGGCCGAGGTCGAGACGGTGTAATCCAGGCGCCCAGCTACACTTCTCCAGCGCTGCTTGAGGGGCCCAAAGGCATGCTCCATCACGGTCCAGCTGGAACACAGGTGGGTATTGTACAGCACCTCCGCAGGGGTCTTTGGAACAGGGTAAACCTTCATCAACCAGCGGGTGAGGGGGTAGGCAGGGTCCCCCAGAATACAGAGGGGCATCGGGACCCCCTCGATCCACCTCATGCCCATGTCCATGAAGTCCCCCCGGAACATGTGGGCATAGAAGGGGGAGATGGTCATGATCTTGGCATCGTGACTGCGGCCGGAGTTGCCCGTGTAGATGTCTATGAACCGGCCCCAGTGATCCACCACCCCCTGCAGGTGCAGGGAGTAGTAACCGTGCCTGTTCACATACTGCAGGGCCTCCCCGGCGGCCGGGTGGAGTATCTCTATGTGGGTGTCGTCCACAGCTCCCATGCAGTTGGGGAAGCCTCCGGCCATGAAGCCCACCATCACAGCCCCCTGGTCCACTAGCTGGATCTTTCTGTCCAGGAGCACGCCCTCCACCGCCTTGCACACATCCCGGAGGATGCAGGCGACAGTGCTGAGCCCCACCCTGAAGTGCTGGAACATTGAACGGCAGGAGTTAGGCGTGGCAAGGGCCCAGACCCCTATGGCCACCCGCTGGACCATGGGGATGGGGTGTGCTGCCGCTCCAGCCAGGGTGTGAGGATCTCCGCTAGGCAGAGCAGGGTGCTCTTGTTCCTCCTAAAGTGGGCCCTCCAGTCTGGCTCTTCCCAGTGGGCCAGCTCCCTAGCCCACCACGCCTGTGGCTGCTCTGCGACCCATAGGCATCTGGCTATGGGTATAGCGAGCAGGGCTGCCTGGCACAGGGTCTCCCTTGCCCAGAGGAGGCGCCTGGCAGCCCAACGGAGCAGTGCGGGCCGGGTCCAGCTCCGGCTCACCCACAGCATCACAGATTCACTGTGCCCTGAGCCACGCACGGGCTCTTCTGCACCCGTGGTGGGCCCGGAGGCCCCTTGCCGCTGTCTCGGCCAGGGCAACCTGCAACCGTGCGGCCAGTTGCACCTCTGCAGTCAGGAGGCGCAGCTGCTCGGTGTGGTCGTGGAACCACTCAGCTCTGAGCGTGAGGAACATCCAATAGGCAGCTGCCCTGTCACGCTCCATGGTGGTGGGGCCCGAGGGGGGGGGCAGGAGCTGTTATACAGGGCCTCTGATGGCAGGGATGTCCAGGCGCGGGCCCCGGGGCAGCCATGGCCTCCCCCAGAGGGCACCGGGGCATGCATGCATGCAATTGGGTGCACCGACAGGTGGGGCACCTGGCCTCACCCCTGCATGGGTGCACGGGTCTGTGCGCTCCCAGGACAGCTGCATTCCATCAGCCATCTACACCGCCACCCCGGCCTCCCTCCCCCCACTGTTTGCTACAGAATGGCCTTGGAGGTGCGATTAGCCGGACAGTGTGATCACTGTTGTTTTGTGCAGCTGTGCCGAGTCCTCACCCCACGCCTTGCTCTGTTGTGCTACAATTTTGTGGTTCGTGGTCACATTCCCTGTACTCGGGTCCCCTCGGAGCCCCTCCTGGCCCTGGCGGGTGTGTGTGCCCCCAGGACTCTGTGTTATTCTCCCTGTCGTGCCGGACCATGGCTGGTTACCCATCCATGGGGCTCCCTCTCCCCAGCCCCCATGGGGCCCCCCATATCTGGACCTTCCACGAGACATGTCTCTTTGTGACCTGTGGCATACCCCAGCCGTGCAGCTGCTCCTGGGCACCCCGGGCAGCTGTGCGGGTGCCTTTGAGAGCTTAAGCTCTGGACTCCGTTACTTCAGCTATGAGGCGAGCGCTCGTGATTGCTGGCTGCATACGGAGGCCCTGGGGCTGGTTTGCTTCCCTGAGGGGTGCATCCTGGAGAAGCGGTGCTCTCATGTGCCCTGGTCCGGGCCTGAGACCGTGTCTGCGCTGGTGGTGTGCGGTCTGAGCGCCTACATGGTGTGCCTTGCTGAGGGTGGCCTTTCCTTGGCCGTGTCCTACTTTGCCTGTGTTCATGGGGCACGTTGGTACCAGCGCACCCGTGGGGCAGTGTACCACCAGCTGCTGGAGTTGGGACATCATCCTTGGCCCCCTTCTGCTGCCTGCTGTGTGCCGGAGCCTTCTGAGGTGGAGATGTCGGCCCTGTTGGGGGTGTGTTCCCGCGTGGATGTCCAGCTGGCTCTTTCCATGCATGATCCCTTCGAGGCGTACTACCTGATCGCGCACCACATGTCCATGCTGGGGTACCACCGGGGCTTGCTCCATTGGCCCCACCTGGTTCACCGGGTGGGGCAGCCGGGCCCTGGGCCCACAGTGGCCCCCAGCGGCAGCCTGTGACTCCACGTGCTCCTCCAGGCCCCCCCGGTGTCCTGCCCCCATGTGGACTCCCACCCGGGTCCAGGGGGGCCGGTCCCCGCTGCCTGCTCCCACCCTGATGTCTCTGCCGTGGTGTGTTCCAGCCTGCTTCATGGGGTGCTGCTGCCCATGCCTGTGGCCCTGGGCCCCCTCCACCACCCCCGGTTGCCCCTCCTAGTGCCTGGGTGCGGTGCTCTGTGTGGCCTCTCTGACCCGCCCGTGTCCAGCTACCTGTCTGCATCCACCGGCACTGCCACCTGCTGCATGCCCCCCCCCATCTTGGGTGCGTGCGTGACCTGGGGGTTAGGGCTGGGCCATGGTGCTTGCCCGGGGGGGTGCGTGTCGTTGGACCTGCAGCATGGCTCCGCCTGTCCTGGCTGCCCTCCATCTGCTCCTCTGTGACTGTGGGGCCACCGTTCTCCTCCTGGACCGTATCCGCCGGGCTCGTGGTGCATTGCGGGCCCCCATCGTGCCTTGTTCCTGGGGTCCTGGCCCCCCCCTTTCTGAGACTGCCTGTGTTGTTGTGGGGGCGCCTATGTGGACTGTGATGCTGTGGGTGTGGGGGTTTCTGCAGCCTGTGTCCTGCCCTGCCCCTTTGCGGTGGCCCCCCTTCCGTGTCCCCCCCTGCTCCCGTTGTTCCTTGTGTTTTTCCTGGGCACCCCTGCCCCCCTTCCCGACCTTTCCCTTGTGTGTGTGCGTGTGTGTGTGTGTGTGCCCGGGCGTGTGGTCGTGCTGTGTGTTCCGCTGTGGGTCCGCTATCTGTGTGCGTGCTGTGTGTGGTACCTGTCAGCCTCTTCTCCCTCTTTCCCCCTCCCTTCCCATTTCCCTTGTGTGGGCATTGCCTTTTGTGCCTTTTGGCTTTGTTTGCCCTCAGGAGGCCATGTTTGTGTCCCGCCCCTGCCCGGTGTCTTCTGGGAGTTTTGACCACTGCTGGGGATCGGCATCACGTCTGTTGCGCTGCCCCGGTCCGTGATGTGTCGGCCCGATTCCCGGTCGTGGTCCCGGTCCCGTCACGTCTGTTTGGGGCTTTTATTCACCCCGGGGCATGGTTGTTTTGTTCACCCCCACTGGGGATCCACTGTGGTGAACCGTCCGCCCGTAACATCTGAAATCACCCATGGTGTACTGTCACATGTGAAAATACCCTTAGCGTCACCTGTAGTGAAATCTTCATAATTTGTCATCATGCTGAAATCGGCATTGTGTTCTTTAATGCTTCCTGTGTGTGTGTATTACACAGTGCATACTTAATATCCCCAAATCAGGGAGAATTTTAATATAATAAAATGGTATGTCCTTTTCATCCACTCCTTTAGCTAGTATACTGTCTGTCAAACCTCATACCCATTACCCATCTACTAAAAACCCACTGAACATTGTTCTTCTCCCTATCTATCTGGTCTGATAGATAGGGAGAAGAACAATGTTCAGTGGGTTTTTAGTAGATGGGTAATGGGTATGAGGTTTGAGGTGTTGGGTGTGGTTCTAATTGGAATTGTATATAGTTTGATATTTGTATTGACTTTTTATATTTATAAATCTAAATAAATAAATAAATGCTAGTATGCAAAGGTGTTATGCAACAGCAGCAAAGACCTTTGTTTTAATAAGGCAATTTTTCAGTGATATCCTTACTTGTGAAAGTTTACGTCTGTGAAGATGACGTCTCTTTAAAAGCCTGTTTGATAACTCCTTTTAGCTGTGCAGAGGTACAGAAGTTGCAATATTAACCTGGAGAGATGATTTCCACAAAACATCAAGGAAGTCAAACTTTTAACCCATAATTTGGGTAAAATATCTAGTAAACACCTGTCTCCTTCAAACTTTCTATCTAAAGAGTCCATAGAACCCACAAAACATCGAATCTGTGTACATTTCAACAAAGTCAGTGGGAGTTCCCCAAAAGTCTAGGTGCATGGAACCTTTGATTAGGGTATGCATTCACTTGTCCATATAGCATCCATTCATATAATCTCAGGTTAAAAATCAAGTTTAAGATGTCTATCTTCAGTAGAGTTGTGCACCAGAGACCTATGACATTTTTTTAAATTATTTTTTTTATTTAAACCTTTCATTTTTGTTTTCGTAAATATATATTTAAAAATCATTTTTGCTTTTGTTTTCAAATACTATTGTATTCAATGTAAAACTCTTTTCCAAGTGGAATGTTTTGGTTTTTCATTATATTTGAATGAAACATGGAGGAATTGTATCTCCAATGAAAGGCACCATTTGTACCAATCTGGTGTAGAATGCCACAGCCTATCTCCTTATTGGGGCAGGCTGCAGGGAGCACATGACACCTGTGCTCCGGGCTCTGCATTGGCTGCCTATAAAGATTAAGCAACAAAAAGTCTAGGGGAGAAGTGTGTCAAACTATCAATTACAAAAAGTAAAATTGCTCCAGATGAAAAAATATATAGAAGGACCAATGTTCACAAATTTAGTGTCAAAGTGAATAAACTGGAAACAATGTGTTGGTAAAAAGACATATTTTTTCATCTGGAGCGGTTTTATTTTTTGTAACTGGCTGCCTATAAAGCACCAGGCTAGGTTCAAGGTGCTGGTTTTGACCTTTAAAACTCTTCACGGCCTGGGACCTGGCTATCTGCAGGATTTCCTTTCTCCCCATGTGCCCGTTCAACCCCTGAGATCGTCTATGGAGGCCTTTTTGGAGGTTCCCCAGGTGAGGCGGGTGGTCACTGATGTTAGATCTTTTTCGGTGGCTGCCCCTGTGCTTTGGAATTCACTCCAAGAGGAGGCTCGGTTGGGCCCCACCCTCCTGTTGTTTTGATGTTTGTGTAAGACCTGGCTGTTCCACCAGAATTTTGGCGAGGGGGGCAGGGTAGGGTGGGGTAGGTGGGGTTTGGGAGGGAAGGTGTGTTTTTATTACTTGTTTTAAAATATGTAGCTTTATTTTTAAATATTCAATTGTTGATTTTTTTTTATTATTTTTTTATTTTTTGTGCATGTAGTTCGCTGCCCTGAGCTGCCTTTGGGCAGGAGGGGCAGGATATAAGTTTTGAATAAATAAAAAAAATTTTAAAAACCATCAGGAGACCCCAATTTTTCTGAAATTTGGAAAGATTGGTAATCTTGGGGAGGGACATAATCATGCCAGGAATTATGCAAATTGGATAGAATATAAAGATGTTGTACCCAGGAATGTATATGTAGCTTTTCTTAAAATCACAACATTCAATTGCTTATAAAATCGGTTTCCTTTATCCAATCTATCTGAACTTTGGTACACATAGTGCCCTCCTTTGGGGGTACAGTCATCCCATGCTTAATCAAAATTGAATGAGAAAAAAAAAAAGGTATAGCTGGAAATACATTTTTCAATATTTTTCCATTATTTTTTTTAAAAAAATTAATTTTAGTTTTCATTATTATTTTTTGTTTTCATTATTACAATAACAAAAAATCAATTTTTAATTTTCATTATCCTAATAGCAAAAATGTATTGCACACCCCTAATTTTCAGACTTTTTCCCAGTAAGTTTTGTTTTATAATTAGGAATGGTTGAATTATAGAAGTATGAAAGAACATCTGCCCCAGAAAAGTAGCCTCCAATTTTTGAAGTGCTTGGCCAGCACATCACTTTGAGAAATGGATCCAATGATGGACATTTTGAACAATACAATGCCCTCCATTCCATTACCCCCCTATCACCATGGCAACTGCAACCTGTTGGAAGCTTTTGGTTTTTTAAAAACCTTTCCCAACCCTCTTTACTAAATAAAGATTTGTAAAACCCAGTTTTGAAAAGTTTTTCCTGCAATATTGCACGGCCTTATTTTTAAACCCACTCTCTTGTTTGATTCTTTTATTAAATGTGGGGAAAACTGTGGGCTGAATGGGCATGTTTACCATAGCTCTTTGTTGCATTCAAATGCAAACTCACTGAGACTCCTTTCTATGAATGTAGAAAATGGTCCAACTCCAACATTTCTCAATTTCTTAACCACATAACTGGCAGCTTTCACTGAACAATGGCTGGCTGGAGCATTTAAGCTAAAATTGCCTCATAATCTTCCCAACAGTGAGCTATAAAGAGTCTGATTTCCTCCTAATTTCCAATTGTCATACCAGTAGGAACTATCAAAGGACAATTTGGCATGTTTAAACTATAAAGGTCCTACTGCTGTTGTTATATACCACTGAAAATTTAATATATGCATTGTTTGAAAATAACTTTTGGGTATTTTCAGACGTTACGAGATCACAGTCAACCACACTGAATCACAGACAAACTCCCAGCATGACCAAAGAACCCTGAATGTCTGTTTGGCGGCATACAGATGTTCACCCCAGTTAATCACGGGTAGGGGCCAAAGCCAACCACGGTTCTGTAGCTTGGGACAGGACCAGATCCAGAACTGTGGTCAATGCAATTCCCACCGGGAAATGGCCAAAAGTAATGTTTGAGCAGCAACTGCCAGGTGGGATCAAACAGAACGATTCCCAGCCTTTTCGAATGCACACAGTGTCGCTGCCAGGCAACGACCAACAAATGGAACAAGGAGGGATATTTAAAGGGCACTCAGCAGCAGGGGAATGTGGAGGCGAGACAACAGAGAGCAGGAAGAGAGACAACATGGCAATGGAGCACAAGAAAGAGCAGCAGCAGCACCCACAGGGGACGGAGGCACACCACAAAGGGGTAAGGGCACCACAACAGGTGGGGGGATGGTCGGGACATGCATGGGCAGTGGACAGCCATGGAGGGAGGGTGGGAGGTGGGGTCCAGAATGGATAATGCACAGTACCCAAACCCCCATGTCTACCCAACAGACCGGTAAAAGAGCCTGAGGGCCGGAACCTCCACAGGACACCAGCAGGGAGGAGGAGGAGGAGGCACCGAAGCCAGAGGGGTCAGCAGGGAAATGGAGATACCAAAGAGGGGGACAGTGGGGATTCAAGGAGACACAGTACTTCATAAAGATCTGGGGGTCCCTTGAAAACCAGATGGTGCTTGTGGTCAACAAGCATAACACATGTGGTTGACCAGATAGTCCTGGAGTTTGAAGTGGTAGGATACCACAGGACTGCAGCCCAATGCAGGTCCAAGGCCAATGAGCTAAAGAGGGGCTACAAGAACATTAAAGACAACAAAAAGAGGTATGGTCAAGTAGCTAGGACCATGTCCTGTTACGATGCCCTTGACCAGATCCTGCATGTGAAGGGTTCCATCATGGCTCCCAGGCTGGTAGGGAGCACTGTGGTGCAGGGCTGGAAACTGGAGGAGGTACCACTACCCATGACAGCACCCACTCACACGGCTGTCCCCCACCCCAAGAAGAGTAAGTAAGTAAGTAAGTAAGTAAGTAATACTTACTTTCCCCAAGAAGAACAGCCCAGTACCTCTGGGAGCAGCAGTCCCCCATCATGGACAGGCATGGGGAGCCCATGACCCATGTCCAGGTCTGGGATCTCTGATGATGACACACTGGTGACCCTGAGCCAGTGGACATGAGGGGAGCACTTGGAGCAGAGCCCCATAGAGCAGGCAGTCACAGAGGACTCAGAGATGAACTTTGAAGGTAGGCACAGGGTGTGGAAGGCACTGGGGCCAGTACAGACACAGCCGTGGAAGGAGGGGGGGGACCAACAGTCAGGGAACCGAACTAACCCACTATCACCCTGTCCTTACCGCAGGCATGGAGGTAACAGAGCGGGAAGGTGCACCAGGAGTGGTGGAACACATGGAGGAAGAGAAGTGGAAGGGACAGGGCCCACTGGGTGCTGGGAGGTGGATGGGGGTGGGTGGGAGGGACATGGGGGAATGGACATACGCACCCCGATGTAACAGCCCCACACCTGTTCCCACACAGGAGAAGTACCACAGCCTCAGAAGGGAGAGGCTGAGGAGGAGCAGCAGGAGCAGCAAAGTGAGCATGCGGGGGTGAGGGGAGGAGACTGACAGGTAGACAGAAGGCAGCGGCACAAGGGGGAGAGGATGGACACGCACAGACGGCCCCCGGGAACCTCAAGGAAAGGAAAGAACAGCTGCCGGAAGGGGCGCCGAGGGTTCCCACAAGGGAACAAGGGTGGGATTGCAGAGCACAGCTACATGGAGGAAGGGGAGGGGACCTGACCACCCAAGGGGAGGGGGAACGGATGGCATGGGATCACAGCCCCCCCTCCCCCAGCACCAATCAGGGGAGGTAAACGTGCAGCTAGTGGGTGCCCAACCGAGCAGACCCAACTTGTATCCCACAGACCCACGGCCCATGCAGTCAGGCTGGGAAGAAGAGGGACCCATGCCACAGGGCATACGTATGCCTCCAGCGGGAGGACCACACAAAGGAGATCCTGTGTATGAGCATGGAGCAGGGGGAGGTGATGATTGCATCCATAGACAGGATGGACGCGGTAACCGACAGAGCCGTGCAGCAAGTGGAGGAATGGGACAAGCACCTGGTGGCAGAGATGCACAAGGAGAGGAGACTGGAGAGACAGGACTACACCCGGGACTACACCCAGAAAATGGAGGCAAATGGAGATCAGAACCTTGCTGCTGCTCCATGCAGAAACCATGAGTGCATACATAATGGCAGCTGCACCCCCGGGTACCATACTTGCTGCATCCCTGCACCCACCACCCATCCCACCACGAGTGCCAATCCCACCGTCAGTGCCCATCCCACAATACCTGGTCCCCGATCACAGGGCACATGAATGTGGTTGCCCATTTCAGAAGGGATGTGATGGCAGCAGCCTCCCAGGCAGGTGCAGCAGCAGCAAGCATCACCAGCCCCGGTTCATCCACCAACACCGTCTGCAGAGGGCAGCCAGGACCTGGGCCTGAGCCGGGAACCAATGGAGGGGCACACCAGTGCGGTTGATGGTGGCTCACAGGCCATGGAGGTGCCTGCCAGGCAACGGAGAAGTCAGCCCAGGAAGCAGGATGGGTCAGGGGGAAGGGGGAAGGGGAGGAGGAAGTAGGGCATGGAGGGCACTGTAAATAAAATAAACGCACCATTGTACACTCTAACCATCATGTTTGTCATTCTTAGGTAAGCTGTGCGGGGACCCTTCATGTAGCGGGACAGGCTATGGGCCTCTTGGGCACGGCTATGCCAGGGGTACCGCACCACGGCCCTGGGGGCAATGGGGCAATGACCTCATGGGATCCGTAGGGGAGGGAACACCTACGGGACATGATATGAGTCTACAGTTTGCTGGCACCAGGGACTACTGGGGATCCACAGGCCACACACCTCTGTGGCACCCCGGCAGCCTCAGGGCCAGTGTACCCATGATATGTGCCTAGTAAGTGCTTCTCTGATCCGCTTAGCATAACAGTACTCCCTGGGTTTTGCCTCATTCACATACAGCAGGACCCGGCCAGCTGGCTGCTATGGCATGGGTTACCCCAGAGCTGCCCCATTGGTATCGCAAATATTGTGCAACATGCAGCAGGCACCGATTACAAGCACAGAGGTCTCCACCGAGTAGTCCAGGTTCCCAGCAAGGCACTTCCATCTCTTCTTGAGGGCACCGAAGGCCCTTTTGACCACGGTCCTCAGTGTGCACAGCTGGGTGTTGTACAGGGACTACATTTGGTTCCTCCCACTGGATGGACCTTCATGAGCCATCGGAGCAGTGGATTATTATTATTATTATTATTATTAAACATTTATAAAGCGCCAGTAACAACCTGGCGCTGTACAGAACATATAATCAGCTGCGGTCCCTACCTGTGGCTTACAATCTAAAAGACAAAGAGGGGGAGACAAGGAGAGGGGACAGTGGGAGAGACATGGGAGAAGACAAACAAACATTCAGGCGGATGCGAAGTCTCAGGTGCGTGTACTTGGCTTGGTTACAAGGTGGTCGGTAGCAGCAGTCAGCAGAGGAGGGCTGACAGTAAGAGCAAGGGGAAAGACTAGAGGGCATTGGGAAAGGCAGCATGGAAAAGGTGGGTCTTGAGGAGGGATTTGAAGGAGCGGAGGGAGGAGGCGAGGCGGACGTCGGCAGGGAGGGAGTTCCAGGCATGCGGGGCAGCGAGGGAGAAGGGACGAAGGCGGTTGGGCGAGCAGGAGAAGCGAGGGAGAGCGAGGGAGGGGACAGCGGAAGAGCGGAGAGCGCGCGCAGGAGCGCGTAGGGCGATTAGGTCCGAGAGGTAAGGGGGAGCTTGGTCATGGAGCGATTTGAACGTGAAAACCAGGAGTTTGAACAGGATACGTTCAGGAAGGGGGAGCCAGTGAAGGGAGAGGAGGAGAGGCGTCACATGGTCGAAGCGACGGGCAGAGTGAATGACCTTGGCGGCAGAGTTTTGGATCGCCACAAGGGGGGACAGGTGGGAGCGAGGGAGGCCAGCAAGGAGGAGGTTGCAGTAGTCGAGGCGAGAGATAACCATGGCATGAACAAGGATTTTGGCCGAGGAGACAGATAGAAAGGGGCGAATGCGGGCAATGTTGAGGAGAGCGAATCGGCAGGATTTGGCCACAGAGTCAATGTAAGGTTTAAAGGAGAGGTGCGTGTCAAAAATGAAGCCCAAGCTGCGGGCACGGAGAACAGGACGGATGGTGACCCCATCAATGCAGACGGTCAGGTCAGAGGGAGAGGAGGGGGAGGGAGGAAAAATGAGGAGTTCAGTCTTGGCCATGTTCAGTTTGAGTTGGCGTCGGGACATCCAGGCGGAGATATCAGAGAGGCAGTCGACGAGGCGTGAGCGGACAGAGGAGGAGAGAGAGGGGGTAGAGAGATAGAGTTGGGTGTCATCAGCATAGAGATGGTATTGGAACCCGTGGGAGGCAATAATTTCACCAAGGGACCGGGTGTAGATAGAGAAGAGGAGAGGGCCAAGGACAGAACCTTGGGGAACCCCAACCGAGAGGGGAAGGGAGGGGGAGGTCGACTCGGGGAGGGAGACATTAAAGGAGCGGTCAGAGAGGTAGGAGGAGAACCAGTCAAAGACAGAGCCACGGAAGCCCAAAGAGTAAAGGGAGTCCAAGAGGAGCGAGTGGTCGACAGTGTCAAAGGCGGCAGAGAGGTCAAGGAGGACAAGAACGGAGTAGTGGCGCTTCGATTTAGCGACAAGTAGATCATTGGTGATCTTGGCCAGGGCAGTTTCAGTAGAGTGGAGGGGGCGGAAGCCGGACTGGAGAGGGTCGAGGGAGGAGTTGGCAGAGAGGAGGTTCAGGCAGCGGGAGTAGACGACACGTTCCAGGAGCTTCGAAGCAAAGGGAAGGAGGGAGACCGGCCGGTAACTAGAGGGATCGAAAGGGTCCAGGGTAGGCTTTTTGAGGATGGGGGAGACAGTGGCATGTTTGAAGGCAGAGGGGAAGGAGCCTGTGGAAAGGGAGAGATTGACAACATGCAGAAGGGGGGGAGCGACAGTGGGAGCAATAGAGGTCAGGAGGCGGGAGGGGATCGGGTCAAGGGGGCAGGTGGAGGGGTTGGATGAAGAGAGAAGAGCAGAGATTTCCTGGAGAGAGGCAGGAGGGAAGGATGCGAGGAGGGAGGGGGGCGGGGGAGGGGGCGGGAGGGGAGCGGGGGGCGGAGGGGGGCGGGAGGCAATATCCCGACGGATCTTGTCAATCTTGGAGGTGAAGAACGACGCAAGATCCCGAGCAGCAAGGGAAGAGGGCGGGGGAGGGCAGGGGGGTTTGAGAAGGGAGTCGAAAGTAGAGAAAAGGCGGCGAGGGTCGCGGGAGAAAGATTCGATCCTAGAGGCATAATAGCGCTGCCTAGCTAGGGAGATAGCCGAGGAGAGGGAGGAGAGGGAGAATTTGTAATGGAGGAAGTCAGGGAGGGAGCGGGATTTGCGCCAGAGGCGTTCGGCAGCCCGGGCGCAGGAGCGGAGGTAGCGGATGGCAGGGGTAAGCCAGGGGCGGGGGTCGAGGGGGCGGACGGGGCGAGCAGAGGGGGGGGCAAGAGAGTCAAGGGTCGAGGAGAGAGAAGCGTTGAGAGCAGAGACAGCAGAGTCAGGGGAGGAGGAGGCGAAAACGGGGGGGAGAAGGGGGGAAAGATGTGCGGCAAACTCCGAGGGAGTAAGGGCCTGCATATTGCGGAAGGGGCGCATAGAGGGGGAGGCGGAGGGGGGTCGGTGGGAAAGGCTGAAGGAGCCGAGGAAGTGATCAGAACTAGGGAAGGGGTCAAAGGAGAGGTCAGTTAGAGAACAGTTTCGAGTGAAGACGAGGTCGAGGGAATGGCCGTCAGTATGAGTGGGGGAGTCGGTCCAGAGTCGGAGATTAAAGGAGGAAGCGAGAGAGAGAAAGCGGGAAACAGAGGGGGCGGAGGGCGTGTCAACGTGAATGTTGAAATCACCAAGGATAAGAGTGGGGATATCATCGGAGAGGAAGAAGGTGAGCCAGGATTCAAAGTCCGGGAGGAAAGAGGAGAGGGAACCCGGGGGGCGGTAGATGACAGCAACCCGAAGGTGTAGAGGGGAGTATAAGCGCACAGAGTGGGCCTCAAAGGAAGGGAAGGAGGAGGAGGGGGGAGGGGAGAGGGTTTTGAATTGGCAGTGCTTAGCAAGGAGCAAGCCCACACCACCACCCAGGCCCTCAGGGCGGGGGCGGTGAGAGAACGACAGGCCCCCGGAGGATAGAGCAGCCGGGGTAACAGAGTTGGAGGGCGTGATCCAGGTTTCCGTAAGAGCCAGGAGTTGAAAGGGGCGAGAGAGGAAGAGATCGTGGATGAAGGGAGCTTTAGCCACGGACGAGCGGCAGTTCCAGAGGGAGCAGGAAAAAGGCAATTGGTGTTTGGGAAGGCAGGGGATGCGGATGAGGTTGGGGGATGGGGAACGGACGGGTATGGGCCTAGGGGGAATGGGCGTGGGTGAGGATAAGGGGTAGGTTGGCTGGAGAAAGGCTGCTGGTGCAGGGAGAGGGAGAAGGAGGGGGTGCGTGAGAGAGGCTAGAAGGAGGGAGGTGATAGAGGCCGCGGAGGTATAGGGTGGCAACATAGGTGTTACCTGTTCAGGTATCGGGGGGAAGCCCGGCCTGCTGGCGCTGCGTGCGCGCGGGTGCTGTCAGGGGGGTGGCCCCTCGCTGTCCTCGCTCCGGCCTCACAACGGCCACAAAATGGCCGCTGCCCTTTTGTCGCCGCCCGCTGGGGGCGGTCGGGCAGCTTTGGCCTGGGGCCTGGGCTGGGCCCTCCCAGGGGGTGGAGCCTCGCTCACCTGCAGGGGATGAGCCCTGCTGTTGCTATGGCGCCAGTGGATAGGCTGGGTCCCCAATAATGCAGGGAGGCATCAATACCCTCTCTATCCGGGTCATCCACATGTTAGCATAGTCCCCCCTGTACATCTGTGTGAAGAGGGGGGAGATGGCGAGGATCCGGGCAACATGGCTGTGACCAGAGTGGCCAGTGAAGATGTCAGTGAACCAGCCCCGGTGAGCTAAAACAGCTTGTAGCTGCAGTGAATGGTTTCCATGCCTGTTGATGTTCTTGGATGCATCATTATGTGGGGGATGGAGGATCCCAACATGGGTGCCATCGATACAGTCCAGGCAGTTCGGGAACCCGGAAGCCTTGAAGCCGGCCATCACAGCCTCCTGATCCATGAGCTGGATCACGTGGTCGAGGAGGGCCACCTCCACAGCCTCACAGAAGTTGCGGATGATGCAGGTGATGGTTGTCAGGCCCACAACAAAGTGTTGCGCAATGGAATGGCAGGAATCCGGGGTGGCCAAGGTCGAGACTGCTATAGTCACTTGCAGCACGACAGATATAGGGGACCACATGGGGATGTGCTGTCACTCCAGCCAGGTCTGCAGGAGCTCTTCTAGTCACCAGAGGGTACTCTGATCCATCCTGACGTGGACCCTCCAAGCAGCATCATCCCATCATGTCAGGGCCCCCTCCTACCATTGCTGGTCACTGTGTAGGGCCCAGACGCACCTTTGGATGGGCATCACGAGCATGATTGCACTGAGGAGGGCCTCCCTCCTCCAGTAGTGGTGAAGAGTTGCTTGCCAGAGGGCAGCTGGACGGGTGTGTGCAATTAGCATGGCCTTGCGGTAAACCCCGGACAGCCTGCATGCCGTCCACATGTCCTAGATGCGGCAGCACCTGTGGTGGGTGAGCAGGCTGCTTGCAGTGAACTGGGCCAGGCAGTCCCAGACACCTGCGTACAGTTGGAGCAGCTCTGTGGTGACCCGCAGGAGCTCGGTGTGCTGGTGGTTCCACTCAACTATGACTTCCAGTAAGAACCAAATGGGCACCCTGCTGGTTGTCATCCATGGCATCCATGGCATCCACAGCATACCGGCCAGGAAATGTGCAGGTAAGTGTCCCTAGGACACCAGGCACGGTTAGACACACTGCTCAGCGGTTCTCTCCTGCCATTGTGTTGTGGGTTCCAGCACAGTAGGAGGGTCCTGTGGCCGGAACATGCCCATGCACCAGTGACTGTCCGTTGGGGCTTGCACCTTGGTGCATCGCCAATTGGTTGTGGGCTCTGTGTTAACGGGTGGTCTGGGTAGCACAGGGCTGCTCAACCGTACCAGGGGGCTGCACCTGTACGTCCAGGCCTCCTGGTACCAGTCGCTGGCAGGTATTATGGTGTTGCTTGCTCGGGTGGAAGGGGGCTGTGGTTTGGGCATGTAGGTGGCTAGGTGAGGGCATTGTGTGGGTGAATGTACATTGCCTGCTTAACACAGCTGTCTGTATTTAGGTCCTCCCCGGGATTCTGTTTCTGCACCTGTGCTGTGTCTGCTCCCCATGCCTCGCTTGCTAGCTGTCCTATTGTGCTGCCTGTACCCTTATTGCATGTCCTTGGAGCTCCCGTGGTTTCCTCCTCTGCCTCCTGTGGTTTGTGGGGCCCCTCTTTCCTTGCTTATCAGACCCTCTGCCAACTTCACCATGGCTGATACCGCTGCTTCGGAGCTCCTGCTCAGTGGTTCCACAGCCGGTCAGCATTGCTGGATCTACAGTGAGACCATGGCTCTAGCTGACCTGAAGCGTTCGCAGCCAGTTCAAATGTTCCTGACCTCCCCTGCTACCCTCCCTGATGCCTATTGGTGTCTGAGCTTGGGCCTTCGCCGGTTTGGATATGTGGCTCGTGCTTGCGAGTGCCGGATCCATGCAGAGGAGTTGGGTCTCTGTCCCTTTCCAGATGGGCACATTCCAGAGTTGAGGGGTTCACATGTTGTCATGGTCTGCAGCAGAGATGATGTCAGCTCTATTCTGTATGTGCCTTGTCCAGCTTCCAGACCTGTCTTGCAGAGGGCAGCCCTGCCCTTGCTATGTCCTACTTATGCTGCATCCTCGGGGCCCGTGGCTACCAGCGTTCATGTGGGGCATCTTATTACCACCCGTTGGAGCTCGGACAGATGTCATGGCCCCATGAGGCTAACTATGCCTTGCTAGATCCCACAGGACCCAAGCTGCTGGCTCTGTCTGAGGTGTGGTCCCGTGCCGATGTCCAGGTTGGGCTCACTGGTCCCGATCCTTTTGAGGCCTACTATCTTGTTGCACGCCACAGGGCATGGTTGGGCTATTGCTGGGGCATGTTGCAGTGGCCATGGTACGTTCATCTATTGGGCCACCCCGTCCCACCCCCCTTTGTGACCCCATGCAGCTGGTTGTTGGTCCCACCAGGGTCATCTGTGCCTCGACTGTCATCTCCACCGTGCTTTATGTTTGTGGACTACGGTGAAAGCCAACATCCTTAATAAACTTTACTTTACTTTACTTACTTTACTCCACCGTGCACTCCCTGCACCTCCCTGGCCATTCCATTTTGTGACCTGCTACATCGTTCCCAATCTGGACCCACTGCTATACCAACTCCATCTGTTTTGTCCATTCCGCTAGGCTGTGCCGGTTTTCCTGAACCCCGGGGCTGTCTGTGTGGCAGCACTTTACCATTGGTAACCATGGGGTTCGTTTCTGTGACCCGCCACCCTTTCTGCTGTTGGGTGCTCTCCAACATGCTTACTGGGGATCCCCATGGACCTTTGCTGCCCTTGCTCCGCTGGCTCACCACCCGTGTACATGACCATCCCCCACCACCACCCCGTGATGCCTCTGTGTCATTCTGTGTTTGGGTTCCCCTGCCTGTGACAACCATCTTCCCCTTGTTGGGGTGTGTGCGTTGCTGTATCAGCTGTCCGTGGCTCAGGGCTTGACCCCTTGGTGGCCGCGCATGTTCATCTGGGACAGGATGTCTTGCTTTTCGGACCTGCCTTGGCCCTCTCCAGTAACTTTGTTGGATTGGTGGCTCTTCCCCTGTGACCCTGCTCTTTCGGAGTGGGAACCCCTGCCAGTTCAGTGGTCAGTGTTGCTGCAGGGTGCTTCGTGCTGCCCATGCTGTCCCTAGGTTTTTGAGAGCCTACCCCCATATCCCACTCTGTTCCATCCTCTTCCCCCTCCTGTATCCTTGCCCATTGGTGACCTCTGCCCCCCCTTTCATTGGCGTGATCTGTTGGGCCTCCCCGTGCGGTGTTCCCCATTTCCCCACACCCGAGTGGCTGCTCCTAGGTGTTTGGGGTGTCCTGTCCTCGTGTCTCTCCCTGGGTGTCTGTCCATTCCTGTCCCATTGTTGTGGTGCGCTTCTGTGGCCCTGTGTGCCTCCCCCTAAGTTACTGTCCCTTTTGACTGTGCGTGTGCCCACTGGTGTGTGTGTGTGTCGTTTGTGATGTGCTCTTTTGGTGGCTTACTTCTCCCTTTTGTGTGTGTGTGTGCGACTCTGCCGTTATCCTCCATCCTCCCCCTCCCTTCCCGTTTTCCTAGCATGGGTGGTGCCTTTTAGCGCTGTTGGCTTCCTTTGCCCTCGGTCGGTCGTGTCTGTGTCCTGCCCCAGTCCGGTGGCTTCTAGGGGTTCTTGCAATGGTCCAGGATTGGTGTAATGTCTGTTGCGCTGTCCCGGATCCTGACCTGGCTGGCTGTTTCCTTGCCATGGTACCGCTCCTATCATGTCTGTTTGGGGCCTCTCTGAACCATGGGTGGTGGTTAGGTGGATTTCCACGGTTAGGGATTCACTGTGGTGACCTGGGAGTGCATAACATCTGAAATTAAATTTCTCTCAGTTGCTAAAACTTGTCCCATCAGGAGGGAAACTGTTTTTTTTTATTATTTTACTTGAATTAACACTAGTTATTTACTAGGTCACCTGTGCAAGGAGTAACATCTGATTGATAATGTCATGGTAACATTTACATAAGTGGTGGGGAAACGTTTTCCTTCTCTTGGCCATTTTGAAAATTATTACAAGCTCCATGGACCAGACAGGAGTTGGGGTGAGAATGCATATGAGGGGCATTCAGTACACAGAAAGGAAGAGGAGGGTCCAGATAATGGTTTTATGCCATCGATCTGCTACCTGTCCTTGAGGGCATACCCTCATCTCCACCGCCTTCTCCTGAGCTGACACTTTTGAGAGTCGGGGATTGGATCCATGGACCACACTGGGAAACTGGAAAGGGGCCAAATAAAAGGAAAATTGTGGTCTGGATGTGACCCATGGACAAGAATTTCTCCACAAACAAAAAAAGACAAGGGATCAATTGCCGTACAAATAGAATGCAACACCAAAAAAAAACAAGTAGCTACTTCAAAACTATTTAATACAAAGTATATAGAAACCAATTATAAATACATCAATACAAATATGGGGAAATGCTGTATATAGTACAAATAATATCAATATGTACATAAAATATAACACATGAACCCTACGCGTTTTGGGTGGAAAATCCTTCTTCAGGGGTGTATGGAAACATAGAATCTTTATTAATATCCAATTGCAAAGAACAAAAGGTGGTGAATTAGCAAGCCAGAAGACTGAAATCCTCTACTGTGTAAATGTCTAGTTCCATAGGCCATAAATTCATAAGCCAACAAACCAGAAACTGTTGAATCTCCCAATATACTGAGGAAGAAGTCCAAATACCAAAATCTCTCTGAAGAGAAAAGCTCTCATTCTCTGGTCATTTTAACAACCATCACCAAACCATAGAGTCAAGTCTTCCTGCTTGCTAATTTGCCACCTTTCGTTCTTTGCAATTGGATATTGACAAAAAGTCTATGTTTCCATACGCCCCTGAAGAAGGATTTCCCACCCCAAATGCATAGGGTTCATGTGCCTATACTTTATGTACGTATTGATATTATATGCACTATATACAGCATTTCCCCATATTTTTATTGATGTATTTATAATTGGTTTCTATATACTTTGTATTAAATAGTTTTGTGGTAGCCACTTGTTTTCTTTTGGTATTGCATCCAAGAGTTTCTTCACCCCTAATTTACATTATCTAATAATGTGTCTGGTAAATTTTGACAGAAAATTGTGAGATTCTATAGAATAACTGGGTTAAGAAAGAACTGGGTTAAGTTAATGGAGGACAGGTGCCTCAATGTTTATTTTACAAATTGATCATGTGTGTGTGTGTGTGTGTGTGTGGGTGGGTGTGAAATCTTGAACTGGGAATTAACAACAGGAAATGGATGACTTCATATAGGATTAATTTTGTACTCTTCCTCTGAGGTATCCAGTGCTGGCTGCTTTTGGACACAAGATACTGGGCTAGATGGACTATTGGTTTTGATCTAAGCGGGGGTGGGTGGGTGGGAACAAAACACCCCATACTGAAATCTAAGTTTCAGACTAAGTCAAACTTGAATTGAGGTAGAATTTCTCAAACATAAAGCTGAAACGATTACCTTTGTGAATATCAGTGACCATCGGGTTTGCAATAACCAAACAGATAATAGTAAATTTATGAGTGGTAACTGTTTATTAACCGATGGTTTAATTGAGTTATCACATTATTGTAGTGCGTTGTGCCATTTACCATGTTGCTGCATCAGACTCTGATTTCACATTTAACTCAGTTTCCCATTGAATACGTAGTTCAAATCTATTGCATTCAACTTTGCTATTGGTCTCGAAGTAAGTCATGAATGTCAGAACACAGGAAAATGGTAAATTGATTATGTGGTAAATTGGTATGCGGTAACACAATCAAGTGGTATTAATCAGTATTTCAGTTAATTGGTTGATTATTGAAGTATGTGGATACTGATGCATTGACCAATTATATATCCAGAATTTTGGTTTTTAATCAGGGTTATGGAATTAACTATTGGTTTCAACTCTACTTGAATGGTGTAAATTTGAATTTGGGAATATGCTAAAGGAAACCAATACCAAAACTGGACTCACAAATCCAAAACCCCAAATTCATTTCAGATATATTTTTTGTGATTCTTTTGGGTTCTCACTTAGAAAAGAGAAATTGCTAGAGATGAAAGGAAAAAAAATCCATTAGTGTTATTGTCCAGAGAGAGTGTGGTTGCCGTGTTTGTCCCAATTATAAGAGAGGCAGAGCAGTTCCTTCAGATGATATCTTTGGTTCTACCAATTTCTGTGGGTGAGAATATGCAAGCTTAGGCCACACAGGACCCTTATTTGCCTGAGAAACTCTCAGAAAGCTTTCAGGACTATCCTGAGAAGGGGGGCTACTAGGAGAAAAGGGAGATCCATCGGGCTGAGCTGTAGCTGGAGAAATTAGCAAATTACAATGAAGGGGGAAAGCCTTGGACTCACTGGGAGCAGGACAGCCTAAGGGCCCTTAGGTGTGGCCCTTAGTGGGACCGAGGGGACCAGGGGTGGGAGGCTTTTATTTGTATTTATAATTTTGTGTTTTTAAGCGGTTTGGGGGGGGATGAGGCCAGTGTTTTATGAGGACGGGGGGCAAGGGGATTGGGTTAGGGAGGAAAGGACCAACCCCCCTGGTGAGAGGATTTGGGGGTGACCCTTGGGGAGGGTGGGTGAGGTCTCCCCATGAGAGGGGGAGGCATTTGCCGAATAATACGGAAAGGGGACTCCCGGTGAGAGAGGGAGTCTGTGTGTGTGTGTGAGCTTTGCCTCCCAGTGAGATGGGGGACATTGCCTGAATGAAAGGGAGGGGGGACTCCCTGTAAGAGAGGGAGTCCCAGGGAGAGGGGGGATGGGGAGGTGGGTGGGGAGGGATATTTGGGAAAAAGGGATGGGGGGGATCTCCCTCGCAGCCTGGGTGGGACGGCCAGGGGGGATGGGGGAAAGCCGGGGGGGCACGGCTATCAGGGTCGTCACAGGTCAGGGGAGGTATGGTCTCAGGGGGAGGGGAGTGGGAGTGGTGAGGCAGGAGAGATGCCTAATGCACATCCCGCTTCCCCCTCCACCAGCAGGTGAGTGGGTGGAACTTGGACAGGGGGCCTCTGGCCCGGTTTTGGTGTTGTTGAATGCGAGGTCGGTGACAAATAAGGCAACCATGGTTCACGAGGTAATCCAGGACCATGCCGCTGATCTTGCGTGTATTACGGAGATCTGGCTGGACAAGGAATTGGGGCATATTCTTGCTGATCTTGTTCCAGCCGGGTATTCCATACAGCACCAGCTGCGGTCGGAGGGATGGGGGGCAGTGTAGCTGTGATTTTTAAAGAGGGGTGGTCTGTGAGGAGGTATCCAGTGCGATCCATGGTAGGCATTAAAGGTGTCCATCTTGTGTTTGATTTGGCAGGGAACAGTTTGGGAGTGTTGCTGGTATACTGTACACCTACCAGTACAGCAGCCTCCCTGCATGTTCTGGCAGAGGCTGTGTCGGAGGTCTTGTTGCGGTCCCCAAAGATGATAGTCTTGGGGGACCTCAACATCCACGCCAACTCAGTTCTTGGGGGAGTCGAGCATGAGTTCATGGCCACCATGGCAACCATGGGCCTGTCCCAGAGGGTCATCGGCCCGAGACACCTTGGAGGATATACCTTGGACCTCATGTTTTGCACTGGCCTTGAGGCGGGTACTCCATTAATGGGGGAGGTATCAGCTGTGCCCTTGTCATGGACAGATCATTACCTTCTTCAGACCTCCCTTCTAGCACATGTCTTCCCCCGGAAGTGTGTGGAACCTATTAGGATGGTCAGGCCCCCGAGGCTGTTGGATCCAGTGTGGTTTTTAGGCACTCTGGGGGAGTTACCCTCTGACCTCAACGACCGTCTCATCAATGACCTCGTAAGCTATGGAACATCTTATTGACCGAGGCCATCAATCGAATGGCTCCCAGGTGTCCATTGCCCAGGTGGAGGCTCCACAGACTTCCTGGGTTCTCCGAGCAGCTGCGGATGCTGAAACAAGAGGGGCGGTGGTTGGAGCGATGGTGGCATCGTTCTCACACTGAAGCCGACAGATTGTGGCATAGAGCTAGGTTATGAGTCTATGTCATAGCTATGCGAGCAGCAAAGGGGGAGTTCTTTGCTACACTCATAGCATTTGCTAAATCCCGTCCAGCAGAGCTGTTCCAGGTTGTATGGGGGCTGGTCAGGATGCGTTCCTGACACTAATGTTCACAGTACCCTTGGGGAGGGGTATAATCTAGGCAAGTTTAATCTAAATTGAATGAGAGATAGGGGGTGTCTTTAGAAATAACGCTGTTCAGTCATCTGTCACACCATGTCCTACTGTTACACTGTTTAGACAGATCGTCAACACAGTGTTCACCCCAAACACTGGAAGTGAACACTGCCAGGTCTTAACAGTTTAATAAGTGTTTGGGGTGAACACTGTGTTGATGGTATGTCTAAACACTGTAACAGTAGGACACTGTGTTACAGAACACTGAACAGCGTTATGTCTAAAGACACCCAAAAATGTTACAGCCAGGTATACGTACACAGAATTTGGTAAAATACAAATTTCAATTGCTTATAAAATTTGATTCCTTTAACCAGTCATTCTGAAATATGGCTAACATAATCTCCTCCATTGTGGGTGCAATCCTGCCAAGGAAAAGAACTGGAACAGACAGACTGGAACACCATGCTGGAACAGAACTGGGGCCAATGGACTGGACAAATTAGTATACCACATGTTCACATCTCATCAGTTAGGTTGCATGCAGCCTTGTGCTCTACTTGAGGCTACCCCTGGTGTGGACCCGGAGGCTGCAGCTGGTGCAGAATGTAGTGGTCCACCTCCTTACGGGGACAGATCACTGGGAGTACGTAACACCAGTGCTCTGATCTCTTCACTGGCTGCCTATAGCCTTCTGGGTCCAATTCAAGGTGTTGGTCATTACCTTTAAAGGCCTATATGAGTTGGGCCCTACTTTCTTGCGGGACCACCTCATCCGTCGTGTCCTGGATCAATCTCTGTGGTCAGCTGGGAACGCCCACTTGGAGGTCCCCTGGGTTTCCCAGGTGGCTACTTTCGAGCAGGCATTCTCAGCGGCCGCACCATGACTATCCCTTCTAGTGGAAATTCACCTCTCTCCGGATCTCCCCTCCTTCCATAGATACTGTAAGACCTGGGGTTTTTTGCCAGGTATTTGGTAAGGGGGAAGGTTAGGGGGTCGGTGTTTTTAATATTGAGGTTTTTGCCCGGACCTCTTTACCTGGGGATTTTACTGATGATGTTTTATTATTGTTTTATTATATTTTTGTTTTTGTGTTTTATATATGATGTACACTGACCTGGGCTACCTTTGGGCAGGAGGGGGTGGTATAAAAAAAATATTATAAATAAATAAAATAAATATATAAATATTCACCAGCACCATAGAGTCATGGACAAAAAGCCTTGAGTGTTCTGAGGAGCAACCACCTCCTGCCCCTGTGACTGCTCTCGCTCTATGACCCTTTTCAAACTGACCACACTGGGTGGGGGGGATAGATGTGCACCGGCGGCAGGTGGAGGTGAGTGTGCTCCTGTGGGAATGGGCGCACACCCATCTTCACCCACCTCTACCCATCTCCATGCACAGACCAACCGGCATTGGAGCTCGTTGCTCTGTGCGTGGGTGATAGGTTGGGGTGGGTGGAGATGGGTTGAGCGTGGGAGCATGCACACACTCCACCCACCATCAGTGGTGTTCCCACAGGCACTCCCTCACTGCCAGCAGTGACCATGCCTATGGACACCCCCCCCCACCTTCACATGGGTGTGGTGTGTGTGGGGAGGTAGGACACCCATATGAAAGGGGCCTATGTTTGGCTTTATTTTATTTTATTTTATTTATTTATTTATTTATTTTGTACCCCGCCACCTCCTTCCTCAGGCAGCTCATAGCAGCTCACATCTCAATAAATATAAATATACAATAACAACAGTATATAAAACAACAATCCAATAAAACCCATAAATGCCTAGAGTGTGCGTAAAAGAAACAAAAAAAAACCCCCACCCTTCACCTATCCCTCTCAACAACTGGCAGAAGAGCCAGGTCTTACACTGGCATCAAAATGCAAGGAGGTTTGGGCTGAGCCAGACCTCCACTGGAAGCGAGTTCTACAGCACGGGAGAAGCAGCTGAACACATCCACCTGTCGGTTCCCACTTATCTATAACAGGGAACTTCCAAGAGGACACTCCCCAACAACCACAAAAGCCATTCAAGGATCCAGGAAGTTTGGCATTCATTCAGATAGCTATTGTTCAGGCAGTTTATAGGTCAAAACCAGCACCTTGAATTGGGCACAGAAGACTATAGGCAACCAGTGCAGATCTCAGAGCACCAGTGTAATGTGCTCCCGGAGACCCGTCCCCGTAAGAAAATGGGCCGCCACATTCTGCCCCATCTGCAGCTTCCGGACCATCACCATGGGCAGTCCCATGTAGAGCGCATTACAGTAATTCATCCTTGAGGTGACAAATGAATGGATGACAGTGGTAAGGTCAGAGTTCGAGACATAGGGATGGAGATGTCTCACCAGATGTAGCTGGTGGAAGGCAGCCTGGTCACAGTTGACACCTGGAGATCCAGGTGCAGCTGCTGATCCAGGAGTACCCCCAAGGTTCACACCTGAGATGCCAACACGGGGCAAATCCCGTCAATGATGGGCAGCTCCCGCCCTCCAGATCTCCAGCTCCACCAGTGAGCATCACCTCTGTCTTGTTAGGATTCAGCTTCAATCGACTAGATCTCATCCAATCTCCCACAACTGCCAAACAGCGGCTTAAAAGGCCAATGTGCACCAAAATCAAACGTGTTGTCCCAGCTCATCCTTGCTTACAGCACGTGTCCAACACTCACTCGTCTTGAGCCATTACATTCTAAGGAATGACTTCCACAGGCTTTTCATTACTATGACCATGGCTCTGAACAACATCCAGTCAACTATGGGCCCTATGCCAGTGGCTTCCTCCTATGCTCAGGGTTAGTGGTGCTGGTACACTTCCCGGGGGCTGCCACCAGTGCAATATGCCCTACGTACACTAGCTGTAGGCATATAGCCACAGTGAGATCAGGGTCTAAAAAGGCTCTTTAGATGCCTAAGTCACATTGATTTTCAAATGATGTTAAGTGTCAACATCCATTTTTTTGCCTTTAAAAACCTACCCCATAGTGTCCATGTGTTTCTCATCTATCCCTACATAATATAGATATTAATACTCCCCTACCTTACTTAGTTATGTGCTTTGATATATTCAAGGACTATGAGGGGTTCCGGTGCTATAGCAATACATACAATCAGTTATATTTGAATAATGTAAAGAGAATGGCAAAATTATATGATTATTTTTATTTATTTTTTAAGTACGATGAGGGAAATGGCCGAATAATAACTTCTTGGGGAGAGCACTGCATTTGAACAGAAAAAGCACAAAGGTCTAAAGTACTACTTTACGTGGAAGTGAGCGATGCAGGGGAGGTTATTGCTCTTCTGGCTCAATTATGCACATCAGCTGGGCACGTTCTAAATGGAAGCATTTCCAGCACAGCATACAGAGGATTGCATGGGAGATCACTGAGATGGAATACTAAGATGAGCCTGCTCTCATGCTCCTGGGGTAACCACTGACTTGGCATTAATCTTGGCTCCACTCCTATGAATGCACTTTATCAGACCACCCTTTCTACATATTTTTTTAATGGCTAGCATAGTCCAGCCACTCTATAAATGAAGGAACCAATATTAGCAGGCTGCTGGAAAATGCATGCCCAATGTCTATGTACAGCAGATGTGCAAAAACACTGGCTTTCTCACATTTCCAAGCATGAATTCCATATAACTCTTTGGGTGGAAGCATTAAGGCAGAGTAATGAGTAACATGATTGCTGTACTCTGCAAACATCTGAGCCTTTGCCTGTCGGGCAGGTAGGTAGTTTATGCTCGGTTGAGTCTGACTGTGCTGGTACCCAGACCCTCCAGTAAAGGTTCAATGAGAAATCTATTCTTTGGGTCAGATCCTCAGCTGGTTTCCTATGCATAGCTCCAGTTGCTTCCGTTGAGACTGACCACGTTACACCAGCTACAGTTCTGGCCCTTTATCGTTTCAATAGAAGTTGGAACTCCCTCCCAGTCTGTTATACACTTTTATCTGCTGTGATTGTGATTAATTTTAGAGAACTGTGGAGGGCTGATAAACATGATAGGAAAATTAACACGGCTTTATTATCGGCTAGCAATTTTTTTCTTTTTTGGTATCATTTCAATTATGCTCCCACATAATGAGTTCAATATACTTCTGTTATGTTACTATAAAGCTGCCTATGGGATGACAAGAATATATGATACAATATTACAGTCACTCTATAATCCTGCAAAGTTATTAGGACATAAAATTGAACTGGAACTTTTAAAATACATTTCAATTCTCTTTCCTATATATCGCTCCTGGGTAGACAAGGGAAGTAAATTAATATTGACTCCTTCCTGTAAGATTACCATATAATCTAAATGCTAATGGCAATTAAAGCATAGTATGGTGATTAAAGTGTCTTTTAGTATTAGAAAACATGAGTAATAAATGCATGCAAAAAGCGAGGAATAATTGCTAAGATTTAGGAACCATTTTGAAAGGTCTGGGTATGATATGTTGCTTGTAGAAAAGTTCTCTGTCTTGTGTGTCTCCTTGCTTTATTACAAATAGTGATGGGTACACAGAGTGTGTATTTGGATGCTTTTAGACGGAAGGTTGCCCCTGAGCCGGCTGTGCCAGCCCCAGATGGCCTTTCTGGTGGCCCACCAGATATGAAATCAGAACAGGCAGTGTCTGCTCTGGGCCAGCCCCACATGTAGTGCTCTCCTCTGTAACACTCCAGAGCACCACCCATGGAGCAGGTCAGCCAAACCTGGCACCAGCCTAAAGTAGAGCTGTGATCCGTATGCTCAGCAAACCCACACTGCAGCTCCCTTTCTGCCGTTGCCGCAGGCAGTACCATAGAGTTGCAGGCAGTAGCCTAGAGCATCAGGTGATCCACTCACAACTCTATGGTGTGTGTGCGGGTGCTGCATGGGCCGACTGCGGAACCCACTGGGTTCACCAGCACTCATGCTTTGGACATGTCAATTTCAAAGGCCAGCCTGACCCAACTGCCACCCCTAGTTGTGGGGGTGCATACTTAGAGTAGCTCTGAGTATGGCCAATCCTGCATCTGTCTAAAAGTACTCTTTATATAGTGGCTTCCAGAAACTTGCCTCTCTTGGACAAAGGGTGAAACACTAACTAAGGGGTGAGGACAGATGTGTCAATTGTTCTCTAGAATCTTGGCTTTCATTTTTTTTAAATTAAAGAGGTGACTTCTGATTGTGCCCCAAGCTCAGGGTAGAGGGAAACTCAATCTCCATTTTTAACCTCACTCTCTGTGATGGAAACTGCCCCTGGGGCCTACTCAGATTCCAATGGGGATGATATAAATGTCAATAGGATGCACTAGAGCTGAAATGAATATTCCTGTGAGAAACGAATTTAACAAATATGTTGTATTTTGATTAGTTTCATCCAAGTGGATATAAAGTGCTATTCATTACCTAATTCATTTGCAAATATGAATATTCATTTTGGTTATATTATTTTGGTTATTTCATTATTTGGCAGTACTATTTAGCACTCTGGCACACCATTCTGTTGCACAAAAGTACTATTAATAGCAGTAGCGTAAAAGCACTATTGCACAGCAGTATGGTGCACAATAGCACCTAATAAGTACTGACAAAGGAAACAAAATAACAGAGTAGCCAAAATACCAAAACAAAGTAAATAAAATAACTGAAGTAACTGAACATTGAAACAAAATAAATGAGATGTGACCAGTGCATCTCCAGGGAAGATTTAGTTGGATATTTGTTTATTCAAATGGGATACCTGAAAAAGCTTTGCAAATACACAATTGTTTCAGCTTTAGTATTTACTATTGAGTATTTTGTCTCCAGTGAAATTCGGCAAGAAAGAAATGGGAATGTGGTATTGCAAAGTGCACTTTTAGACGTGACACTCTGCTCGTGGATTTAAATAATCCGCTTTTAGAAAAGTCACACGGGTGGGGTTTAGACATGCTGCCACCACTGGAATCTGCAGCTTGCGCATTCTTTTGAAACTTCATTGGTAAAACCTTGATGCTGAACTTTTAACAATGCAGTTTCAAAAGAATGCGTGAGCTGCAGTTTCCAATGGCAGCAGCACGTCGAAATGCCACCTGCACTACTTTTCTAAAAGCGGATTATTTAAATCCACAAGCAGAGGGTCACGTCTAAAAACAGGCAAATATTTACACAGCCTGCTTTGATGGCCCCTTTTTGGGTAAGCCTTAAACAACACATAGCAGCATTTCAGTGGGGCACTCAGTGTTTGGCTTATGAGGTTTCACATTCTCTGAAAGACTGAACAACACTAATATATTTTATTTTATTTTATTTATTTATTTCAATTGATTTATATCCCACCCCTCCTGAAAACAACTCGGGGCGGCTCATCTCTTAATATAGAGATGAGCAGGTGAAGTGCAGAATTTAGTCAAACTTTATTGACAAAGCTCTAAACAAGTATCAATGAACTTCATCTCACAAGCCTTCTGCAAGAGCTAAAAGGTATATAACCCATTTTACAGCTCAGGAAACAGAGCAGGAAACCCAGGTAAAGTTTCTGACAGTGACTCAATGTACCCCCCTCCTCTGTTTCTCCCCAAAACAAATCCTGACACGCGTGTCTGTTTCCTTTTAAAGAAAAAAAGAATGGAAGACCACTTGCTTCTATTGGACTCGCTTTACTCTTTGGGCTTCGTGACTCTATCCTTGACTGGTTCTCCTCCTACCTCTCTGACCACTCCTTTAAAGTCTTACTCCCCGAGTCAAACTCCTCCTCCCTCCCCTTTTCGGTTGGGGTCCCCCAAGGGTCTGTCCTCAGCCCTCTCTTCTTCTCTATTTACACGCTGTCCCTTGGAAAACATATTGCCTCCCATGGATTCCAATATCATCTCTACGCTGATGACACCTAACTCTTTCCTTCTACCCCCTCTCTCTCCTCTTCTGTCCACTCACGCCTCGTCAACTGCCTCTCTGATATCTCCGCCTGGATGTCCCAACGTCAACTCAAGCTCAACATGGCCAAGCCCGAACTCCTCATTTTTCCTCTCTCCTTACATTGACTCTGTTGCCAAATCCTGCCGATTCGCACTCCATAACATTGCTTGGATTCGCCCCTTTCTCTCTACCTCCTCAGCCAAAACCCTTGTTCATGCCATGGTTATCTCTCACCTCGATTACTGAAATCTCCTCCTTGCTGGCCTCTCTCGCTCTCACCTGTCCCCTCTTATCACAATCCAAAACTCTTCTGCCAAAGTCATTCACTCTGCCCGTCGCTTCGAACATGTGCAGCATTTGCTCTTCTCTCTTCACTGGCTCCCCCTTCCTAAACATATCCTGTTTAAACTCCTGGTATTCACATTCAAAACACTCTACAACCAAGCTCCCCCTTACCTCTCGGACCTAATCTCCCTACGCACTCCTGCACGCACTCTCTGCTCTTCCTCTGTACCCACCCTCACTCTCCCTCGTTTCTCTTGCTCACCTAACTGCCTTCGACCCTTCTCCCTCGCTTCCCCCCATGCCTGGAACTCCCTCCCTACTCACATCCGCCTTGCCCCTTCCCTACGCTCCTTCAAATCCCTCCTCAAGACCCACTTTTCCTCACCGCCTTTCCCAATGCCTGCTAGTCGTTCCTCATATACTTACTGTCTGCCCTCCTCTGCAGCCTGCTGCAACCAACCTGATTGTAACCAAGCCAAGCACACGCACCTGAGACTTCGCATCCGCCTGAACGTTTGTTTGTGTTCTCCTCTGTCTCTCCCACTGTCCCCTCTCCCTGTCTCCCCCGCCTTGTCTTTTAGATTGTAAGCCACAGGCAGGGACCACGTCTATTTCTATGTTCTGTACAGCGCCAGGCACATAGCTGGCGCTATATAAATGTTTATAATAAAATAAAATAATAATAATAATAAGAAGTCACCTTTAAAGCTCTTCACAACCTTGCTCCCCCCTACCTCTCTGCACTTATCGCCCTCCATACTCCAGCCCGTGCACTTTGCTCCTCCTCTGTCCCTTCTCTCACCCTTCCACGCCTTCCCTGCTCCCCTAAGCGCCTTCGTCCCTTCTCACTTGCTGCCCCCCATGCCTGGAACTCCCTCCCTGTCCACATCCGCCTTGCCCCCTCCCTTCATACCTTCAAATCTCTCCTTAAAACTCACCTCTTTCGCTCTGCTCTGTCTGACTCTTTATCCTGCTGAGCCACTATTCCTATACCTACGATCGGTTTACCCTTATCCTTGCAACATGGACCTGCCTGCTGTCATTCTCATCGTAACCAAGCCAAGTACGTGCACTTGAGACCTCGCATCTTCATGAATGTTAGACCCCTTGTCTCTCCCTCTGTTCCCCTTCCTAAGTCTCTCCCCCAGCTCCTGTCTCTCAGATTGTAAGCCCTAGGGGCAGGGACCGTGTCTATTTTATTACTTTGTAAAGTGCCAGGTACACTGCTGGTGCTATATAAATGTTTGTTAATAATAAGTGTTTTTGTACTGAGTATTATCAAATGTTGTTTGTGATTATTGATTTATACTGTACATTCAACATTATCCATGAGACAAAGATGTTTTAATTGAATAAGATATTTTGGAATTGCTTTCAGTAATAGCTGTTTTCATCTTTTGTCCTTTTTTTTTTGCATGGGTAGACTAATTCCTTGCTTTTTGGTGGTACATAGTTTTGACAGGAATGCTATTGTAAGCTCCTATTTATGAGGACAGCGTCAGAAACGTTACTTGTGTATTTTATAATTGAAGTTGGCAGAACAGTACCTTGTGAAATTTTAATTAAAAATGGAGAGATCTTTAGACAGACAACATTGCTGGATTGCCATAACAAAGGCAAAGGAATGTGTGTGCCTTTGGTACCACTTCCTTCCTGCTTGCCCCCAAAGTATGTATTAGCTAACTCTTGTAGCTTAGTCCCTGACTCTGTAACTACATGAACGTTAGTGGGATCCCTATAAACAGAATGGGATTTTTGAGGGGATCCACCCTTCTGGATGCAGGTAGAATGAAATTTGGAGCTCTATTCTGTCATTTCTTTTGTACTAGGACTTTTTTTTTTTTTTTTAAATAAGCAACTGCCTGGTGCCTAGCTAATAACTAAGAGTGCAAATAATAAATAAGAGAAACAGGCTCTAGAGGGAGAAAAAATATACATTGGGAAGAGTTATTTTAAGGTCGCTGTTCAGAATATGCACATAGAAAATCTTGGAATTGTTTTTCTTCAGCTAAAGGTTACTTTTCAATTTCTGAGATCATCCTTTCATGTTCTCTGCAAACTCCCAACCCCCATCTCTGCCTTTTTATTGAAGTGATAAAAATAAGGACTACAATATTGTTCACTTTCTCTCCCTAAATTTCCCCATCTGCTTCCACAGATGCAGAGTGGCTTAGCAGCGCGTGAAACAGTTCTCATAAGCCAGGCAGCGACTGTCCAGAGATGCTTTTGCAGCCAATGGCTTCCCATGTTTTTCAGCATGGTTTAATTTTCTACATAACAGAACTTGCAGAGTTGACAGATTCCTTCCTTCTTCCTTTTGGGGGGGCGAGGGAGGGAAGGGGATAGATTTTTATAGTCTTAAAAATATATCAGTTACAAACTCTTTCAAGAAGCCACTGTTGCTGTTTCCCCACAGCAGTCCTTCTCTCTATGACTGCATTGTGTGTTCTGTGCCAAGGACACCTGAGGTGTCAGGGTTTGCCTGTGCTTTCCAATATACCTGCTCGTGCAGTTATCCTGTGAATAATGGGACCCTTAGAAGCTTATCTGTCTTAGAAAACAGGGCACCTACATTGCTAGCACTGCCACTATAAACCAAACTGCTCTTCTGGTGCAATGTTTTAGATCAAAGAAAGGAGCCTCAGAGACATAGGATTGGGAGGTGTTATGTTCTACAATAAAGTATGTAGCAAACAAACAACTTTCTTTTACTCACTGTGTTTAGGGGAAGGTAGCCTAGAGATAGGGGAATTCCATCAGCTGCTGCTGTTTACAGAGGTGGAGCTAGGCTAGACTGGGCCCTACTGCAGAAGATGGAGTGGTGCTCCCCACCCCCTTTCAGAAGCAGCAGAGGATGCAGCTGCACCAGGGAGAGTAGGGCCCCCAGGCTTGTGGGCCCCAGGGAAACATGAGGGGGGGGGAGGGAGAATGGTATTTGCAAATTACAGGAACTGCCATGAGCACTGGGGAGTCCGGTTCCCCAATGCTCATGCCCAGGACATGCCATTTTAAAAGGCCAGCCTGGTCCACACACCCCAGTCCATGGCAGGGGGAGTGCAAGGCAGAGTGCCATGGTAGCCACGCTGGGAGCTGCTCATTAGGATCCCATGGGCTCCACCTGAGCCGCTGCTCCACAGCTACACCACTCAGCAGCCACGGACCACCCCCAGCCGTACTCATTTAAAAACACCCTCTGAGGGTGTCTTTCAGAACAAGCACCCGTTCTCCTCATCATGGTTTTCCCCTCTGCCTTTGTTGTATTCAATCAAATTATTAGAAGCGTTATTTATTGATTTCAACTTCTTTCAATATATTATCTCCCTAAGGCATGGGGAGAAGTGTGAGTACGAGGCTGGTAACGACTCAGGGCCCAATAACCAGAATTCTCTAGCCTTGCAGGGGTAAACTAGGCGGTTTATTCCAAAGAGGGTAGGGGGAAAACTGGACAATCTATAGGGTAATAGGTACTGAACTACATTAACATGGACATACAGGTAAAACATGAACCTCACAGAAATGGTGCTAAAATAAGAGGGGAATAAAACATAAAATGACGATCACGTATGGCATAGTTAGCCCAAGCAAACCCAGTTCCAGGGTATGTGTAACCCACACTATAATTTATCCCAGAACATTAACCTCAGTACCAGCCTGACTTCAGAATGGTCAGGATACAAGGTATTGTCTTGGCTGTGTAACCCCTGTGCTGTCTCAGACAATGATCTGTGTATCTCCTCAGTCTGGGCTTTTAAGGTCTAGGGCTTCACCTGGGTCTTGGGGCCCCACCTATCTGCTCCAGCCCCCAGATGGATACCAGGACTTTCAGCTTCCCCTATTAGGATTCCCAAGCAGTCAGTTCAACCAGTTATAGAGACAGGGACCAGATGCTCCTACTCACTAGTCAATAAACTTGCAGAATCTGGACCTGTCTGGAATTCTGCTTCCCAAGCACCACACTGCTGCTCTCAAGCCCAGCTGAAGTCTCTGGGTGATTTCAGACATTACAGGTGCCTGGTTCACCACAGTGGATTCCCGGTGGGGGAGAACCAGCTAACCACCCCCATGGTCAAAACGAGCCCCGAACAGATGGGACGGGATGGGGACCATGGCAGGGAATCGGGCCAGCAGATCACAGCCTGGGGCAGTGCAAGAGATGTGACACCGATTCCCAGCCATGGTCAAAACACCCAAAAGCCACCAGGCAGGGGCGGGACACAGACATGGCCACCTGAGGGCAAACGAAGCCAGAAGGCACAAAAGGGAACTCCCACACAAGGGAAATGGGAAGGGAAGGGGGAGAGGGAGAAGAGCTGGCCAGGTACCACACACAACAGGCACACAGACAATGGGGGCACAGTGGAACACACAGCACAAGCACATGCCCGGGCACACACACACAGACACGGAAGGGAAAGGAAGGGAAGGGGGGACACGGGCGCATGGTCAACACACAAGGCACACTGGGCACAGGGGGGAGTGTGGAACAGGGAAGAGGGGGGGAACAGCACAGGGGCAGGGCAGGACACAGGCAACGGCAACCACAACCCCCACAGCAGAACTGTCCACACGGGCACCCCCACAGCAACACAGGCAGTCCTGGAATGGGAGGCCCCAGGAGCTCAGGACCAAGGCACAGCAGGAGGCCACACAGCACAGGGAACAGCCCAGGAACAGTCCTGGAGGAACACAGAGACCCCACACCCCAGTGAGGGGGTGATGGAGGGCAGGCAGCAGAGCCGGTGCAGCGCAGCAGGTCCAAGGACACAGATCCCCCCCTGGAGGAAGCCGGGAGGGGCCATCTGGGGGCCCCAGAACCCCGAGGTCACACAGGCACCCAAGTGGGGGGGCTTGGGCCACAGGAGGGAGCGCTGGCGGGCAAGGACAGTTAGCTGGACACAGGCGAGTCTGTGAGGCCATGCAGAGAGTCAGACCCAGGCACCGGGGAAGGCAAACATGGATGGGAACACTGGGTGCAGAGGCAGATGGGAGGGGGCCCGGAGTGGGCTCTGGACCACAGGCAGGGGCAGCAGCACCCCAGGAAGCATGCAGCACAGCAGCATGGCAGAGACATCAGGGATGGAGCTGCCCGTGGAACCCGGCCCCTGGACAGGGGTGGGAGCCCACACAGGGGCAGGCAACCAGGGGCCAGGAGGCACACCGGCACTCACAGCCAGCTGCTGGGGGCCACAACGGGCCCAAGGGCCGGATGCCCTGCCCAGTGAATCAGGTGGGGCCAATGGATCATGCCCCGGCTGTACCCCAACAAGGACATGTGGTGGGTGATCAGGTAGTAGGCCTCGAATGGATCCTGCATGGACAGCCTCAACTGCACATCCGAACAGGACCACATGCCCGACCGCGTCAACAGCTCTGCCGCGGTAGGCTCAGACATGCAGAAGTCAGCAGCAGGGGTCCACAGAGGCTTACCCAGCTCAAACAGCCAGTGATACACTGCCCCACGAGAATGCTGGTACCCACAGGCCCCGTGAACACAGCCAAAGTAGGACACAGCCAAGACAGGGCCCCCCTCCGCAAGGCATATCGTGTAGGCAGCCACGCTGCACACAGACAGCGCAGACACAGTCTCAGCCACAGACCAAGCCACATGCGAGCACCTCATTTCCGGGATGTGCCCATTGAGGAAGGGAACCAGCCCCAGCATCTCCGCATGCAGCCAGCAATCCTGAGCGCTCGCCTCATAGCCTAAATAGCGAAGCCTAGAGCTCAGGCTCACATAAGCACCTGACTGGCTGTCAGGGCAGCCCAAGAGCAGCTGCACGGCTGAGGTATGCCACAGGTCACACAGGGACATGGTCTCATGGAAGGTCCAGCTATGGGGGGCCCCATGGGGGCTGGGAAGCAGGAGCCCAGTGGAAGCACAACCAGCCATGGTCCAGCTAGACAGGGAGAATAACACCATGGACACAGCCCCTCCAGGGCCGGGGGGGGGGGGCTCTGAGGGTTCCCAAGGACAAGCTAGGCAGCCACAGGCTGCAACATTGTAAAGTAACAGAGCGAGGCGTGAGGTGCGGACCCGGCACAGCTGCAGGCAACAAGCGTCCAGACAGGACCACTAATCAGGCCGATAAGGAGACAGTGTTGCAAACAGGGAGATGGGTGGTGGTGATGGCAGGAGCTATGCAGCTGTAAAAGGAACGCACAGCCATGCGCACCCGTCCATGCACCAGGACCCATGCTAGGACAGCAGGTGCACCCAACAGCACACCCATGGACACCAGCCTTGCGGTGGGAGGCCCGGGCAGCTGGGGGCGGGACCCCGGGCCAGCCAGACTATTAACAGGCTGGCATAACCCACCCCCAACCCCTGGGGCTGCCACCACCATGGAGCAGGACAGGGCAGCTGCCTACTGGATGCACCTCCTGCTCGCAACTGAGTGGTACCATGCTCACACTGATCAGCTGCACATCCTTACCACAGAGGTGCACCTGAGTGCCCGCCTGTGGGTTTCCGTGTCCTGGAGCACTGCACGGTCCCGCAAGGTCCACCATGGCTGCAGGCAAACACTGGCCCGGCTCAGGGTGCAGAGGGTGTCCGGGGCTGACCAGCAGGCCATGAACTGGGGCCAGAGCCGGCCAGCAGTGATCCACGTGGTGGCTGGGCACCTCCAATGGGGGAGGGAGATCTTGCGCCAGGCTACCCTGCTCGCTATGGCCATTAACAGGCAGATATGGGTCAAAGAGCAGGCACAGGATTGGTGGACTAGGGTGCTGGGCCAGTGGGATGGGGCAGCCTGGAGGGCCCACTTTAGGATGGACAAGCTCGCTGAGCTCCTCACATACTGGCTGGAGCTCCAGCACACTCCCATGCGGACCCCCAACCCCATGGTCCAGTGGGTGGCCATTGGAGTCTGGGCCCTAGCAACGCCTGACTCCTGCCGATCCGTCTCCCAGCACTTCAGGGTTGGCCTGAGCACCGTTGCCTGTATCCTCTGAGATGTCTGTGAGGCTGTGCAGGGCATCCTCCTGGACAGAACAATCCAGCTGGTGGACCAGGGGGCCGTGATGGCTGGATTCATGGCCGGAGGCTTCCCCAACTGCATGGGCACCATGGACGGCACCCACATTGAGATCCTCCACCCCTCCACAGGGGAGGCCACAGAGTATGTCAACAGGCATGGGTATCACTCACTGCAGCTGCAGGCGGTTGTGGCTCACCAGGGGTGGTTCATAGGCATCTTCACAGGCAACTCTGGCTGCAGTCATGATGCCTGGATCATGACCATCTTGCCCTTCTAGGCCTGGATGTTCCGGGGGGGACTTTGCAGACATGGGGATGACCTGGATCGAGGGGGTACCGATGCCCCCCTGTATCCTGGGTGACCCGGCCTATCCCCTCACCCGGTGGCTAATGAAGGTATACCCAGTTGCCCGCAACCCTGTAGAGGTGCTGTACAATTCCCGCCTGTGTTCCAGCAGGACCGTGGTGGAGCCGGCCTTCGGGGCCCTATAGCAGCACTGGAGGAGCCTCACAGGCCGGCTGGACTACATTGTGGAGACCTCGGCCCTGGTGATCTGTGCCTGCTGTGTGCTGCACAACATGTGCGAGACCAAGGGGTCAGCCCTGGAATACCCCAGCCCCATCCGCCCCCCAGCCCTGTGCCCCTGTATGTGAATGCTGACAGCCCGAGGGAGTACCGTTATGCCAAGCGCATCTGAGACGTCCTGGTGAGGCATATCAGTCGGGGGGCTGAGGTGTGAGGGCTTTCAACACCTGTTCCACCACCGTGGTGCCCCCAGGGGTTCCCATGGCCAGCCCCTACATGGGAGTCGACCCCAACCCCCCTCCCCCTCCCACCCCTGTCAGCCAGAAACAGGCACGGGAGGCAATATTGTGGTTAGAACATTTATTTCACCCCCTGTGTACATGTGCACCCGACCCCTCTCCCTCCACCCCTGCCGGCCCCCTCCCCACATAATGCCCCCCTCAGACCACCCTCCCCC
>QEPC01005277.1:1055302-1085731 GCA_003113815.1 Sphenodon punctatus
GGGGCCCCGATCCCTCTCCCCTCCTGGTCGCTCACTTACCCTCTATGTCCATCTCCGATCCTTCCGAGGCCAGCCTCTCAGTGTGGGATTGCTCCCCCTGGGACCACTGGCTGAGGGTGATGAGGGTGCTGGCCTCGGATTCCACCTGTCCAGCCTGGGGGTGGGGGCTCTTGGGGCTGCTGTCCAGGGGGGTTGCAGGTGCCGGAGGTCCCGGGGTGTTCCTCCTGGGGGTCTTGGTCTCTGGAGCGTGTGCCTACTTGGGGGGCGGCGAGGGGAGGGGGTACCTCAGCCCATTCCCTGCCCTTGACTACTGCACTCCACATGAGCCGTGGGGTGACTATTGCCCCCTTCATATGCAGTATGCGGTCCAGGGCATCATAGAAGGGGGCGGTCCGGGCTTCATGTCTGGACTGCTGGTTGTTGTCCCTTATGGCCTTGTACCCCCTCTTCAGCAACTTGGCCTTGGAGTGGCACTGTGCCATGGCACAATGGTGCCCTGTCACCTCCATTTCTCACACTATGTCCTCATAGACGTGTTCATTGCGCTGATTGAGCGCAAGCTCCAGCTGGTACTCCAGGGTCCCCCAGATCCTTATGAAATTCCGGGTTTCCTGCAACTCCCACTGGCCTCCTCAGTGGTAGGGCCATCTCCCACATCTCACCTGTGGGTCCTCCTCCTCCACCACCTCCTCCTCTGCCTGGGCTGGGCCGGGTCAGTGTCCTCCAGGGGCTCATCCACCTGGGCTCGTTTCCGTGTCTGCGGATCTCATGGGAGGGGGGGTTATGGTTGGGTGCAGTTCTGCCCCCTCCCATGGCCCACCCCCTTTCCCCCCTCCCTGCCGGGTGGCCGGGCAAGCCCCCTGCCCGCCCTTGGTGCCTGTGCCGCCTGTTCCCCTCCCTTTGGTTCCCCTTACCTGTTTCCAGGGTGCCTCCTCCCCCGGTCCGGCTGATGTCCCTGGAGTGGTCTGTCCCAGCTACTGCTGCTGCTGCTGCTGCTGCTTCTGCTGCTACTGTTGTTGTCCCTCCGCCTCGTCCATCTGCAGCATGAGCCCCTCCTCCCCCTCCTCCACCTGTGCTTCCTTCACCACTGCCTCCTCCTCCTCCTCCCTTGCTCTCTCTCCCACCTCTCTCCTCCGCCCCCCTCCTCACTCCATCCCGTCACACTTCCCTGCTGTGGTTTGCCCTTTGCTGGTTGCCTGGCAGAGATGCTGTGTGCTTTGTCCCTGGCTGGGAATCTTTTTCTTTGATTCTGGCTGGTGATTGCCATCTAGACATTACTTTTGTTTGTTTCCCAGTGGGAATCTCTTTGACCACGCTTTTGGAATTTTTCCTGCCATGGGGTATTTTCAGACATTACGAGATCACAGTCAACCACAGTGAATCTGCACATGGTGAAAGTGATCCCGTAACGTCTGATGGGGGGAACGGAAGTTCCCCCCCAGATGTTCATCATGGTCAATTGCGGCGGGGAATCATATTCACCATGCGATCGGCTGAACCCGTGTGGCCAGGACCGGTCACATGGTGTTTGTTATTCCCCACTGTGATGAACCAAGCTGTCTTGTCTGGATAGCAGTCATGGCCCGGAATCCCCGCAGGGATTCTGGGCTGTGGTCAATTCGGGCGGGTCAATTGGCCCCGTCACGTCTAAAAATACCCCAGGAAGCGTGGTTGAAATTGACCCCATGTGGGTATTGACCATGGTGCACATCTGGCGGCCTCCGAACAGCTGTTCAGGGCACTTTGACCCTGCCGCAGGATTGACCGTGGTTCACTGTGGTTGAGCGTGAACTTGTAACATCTGAAAATACCCTCTGTTCCTCTTGTTAACAGCTCTGCTTGAAAGGCTGGTTCAACTGGGATCCAATCTGCAACCTGACTCCAGCTCTCTCCCTGAAGCAAAGACACTCAGCCTGTTTTTAGACGTGCCACCAAGCTTGCGGATATAAATAATACACCATTAGAAAAGTCACACATGTGGTGTTTAGATGCACCACCGCTATTGAAAACTGTGGCTCATTCATTCTTGTAAAAATGCATTGGTAAAACCTTGCTATTGGGGTTTTACCAATGCAATTTCAAAAGAACGCATGTTTTCAGTGGTGGTGGTGCATCTAAATGCCACCCTCACAATCTTTCTAACAACAGTTTATTTAAATCTGTGAGCTTGGTGGCACATCTAAAAGTGCCCTCACACTCTCCCTCAGTCAAAACAAAATGAAGTCTCTCCTTTCTCCCTGGCTTTTCTCCCATGGCTTGCCTGCTAGGAGTTGCATTCCAGCATCATGGGTTTCTCTTCTCAGCAGCTGATAGGCTCTGACAGGGCAAAGTCTGCTGGAGTTGTAGTCCTGGGTGTCTTATTGTTCTAAGCAGTCTCTGCATTACAAATACATGTTTATTCTAATGTTTTATTATTATTTTTTGCAATGCCCTGAACAATGCTGGGGTTGAGACTTTTATTGGTATTAATAGTGGGTGTTAATAGATTGTGCAAAATATTAGAAAGGACTTGACTGACTCTGCAAACAAGGTATATAAGGATTATATTTGCTCAACTTTTTTTGTATATATACTTACCCAGTCTGAAAGAAGCCACATGTTGCCAGAGCCCCTCCAGAGGATGAGTACTCTATTCCCTCAGTACCCACTAGCACCCTACCACTGCTAGCCCCCCTTCTTTCCTGGACTGCACTGGCCTATTCTCTCCCTGGCAAGTGGAGGGCAGGGAAGGGGGTGCAGGGGCTCTGTCCCCGTTCCCTGTACTCAGCTAAGGATTTCCTGACTTCCAAAGTTTGGGGGCCATTCCTCAAAACTTTGGAACTTGGAAACTCAAATCGAGAACCTCAATCCTTGAAGTTTTCAGAGGAAAACCAAGGACCAATTTTCATCACTAGTAAATTCCTGGTGGGCTTTGTTGTAATGTTTGTTTCTATTAGACACCAGATAAGTAACACTCAAGAAGGCTGAGCTTGGAGGTCTCCTATTCTGTCTGTGCATGTTGGAAGTAGAGATGTGAAGGTCGGGGGGGAGGCAACAAAACCCTCCGGAAACTTTAGGAGGGGGAGCCCCCCCTGTTTTTCCACCCCCATGGTCTCATTAAAACAAATGAAAATTTTGAGAAAAACTGAAAATAATATTTCACAAAATATTTTTCTCACAATGATGAGCAAAATAATCTATACAAATATTTTACATGATATTGTGTTGCAGCATTGGGTCACAGAGGTTCTGAGAAGCCAAAATGTCCACTGCCCAGAAACCAAGATGGCCGCTGGCAGAAAGCCACTGTGTTTGGGGCATGGCTCTTCCTATAAAGGAACTGCTGAGCCAGGAAGTGGAGGTGTTGGTGGTTAGGTGGAATGTGGCAGTGTATTGAGTTAGCAGGGAGTTGGCTAAAGAATTAAACTAGACTGAGACCCTGGCTGAAAGGACTGTGAGAGCCAGTCTGGAACCAAGCTGTGGGAAGCTGAATTGAGGCAGTAAGACCCCAGAGGATTGAGCCCAAGGGAGGACTGTGACCAGTGACAGACTAGAGAGAATGTGTGCAAAGGAGATTTCCCAGCGCAGTGGCTCGAGCAGGGCTGGAGCCTGAAGGTTCACCCCAACCCCACAGAAGGCTGTGGATTCCGGTCAGGAGAAAGATGGCAGCAGGAGGATTGTGCCCTCAGAGGAGGTGAGCTATCAACCTTAGGAGCTGGGTAGAGCCGCAAACACTATCAGTGAGACAGACAGTGGGGAAGAACAGGTACTGAGGTATTCTCAGTTGGGGAACCCTGAAACAATGTTACTGTTGTGGGCAATGGGGACACTTGAGTAAATGGTGCCCTTATATGCCAGGAAAAGCTACCAAGACTTTGGGATACCAGAGAGAGGGTTTGGAGCCAGGACTATAGAGGGTCAAGATACTGTTGGGCTTGTGGGATTGAAGAGCATATTGAAAGAAACTATTGTGGTAGAAAACTCAAGAGGAATGTCTGGGAGTGTAATGAGAAGAGGCATATAAAAAGAGAGTGCCCTAACAATGGAAATAGAGGGTGTTGGACATGTAATAGCCCAAACCACCTGCAAAGAGACTGCCCTGAGAGAGGGAGAGGGCAGGAAAAAGAGTTGGACAATAAGAAAGAGGATACAGAGAAGAGATATTGCCTCACTGTGAATTACAGGAGGCTTTGTTGGAACTGTAAAAAGCCTGGACACCTAAAGAGGGATTTCCCTGAAAGAGAAATCATATTACAGGAACAGGAATGGGACAGAGAAATGGAGGCTATAATAAGAAAAACTGAGCCTATTAAGAAAGCCCAGGAAAAAACCAAATGGGACTCAGACTGATCTAATTAAAGAGCAATTAGAGACCATAAGTAAAGGGATGGCCATAACGACAAGCTCTATAAAAGAGATAGTGCAAGAAAATGAATCTCTGAAGAAAGACGTGAAAGGGTTAAAAGTAGAATGGCATAAGGAAAGACTAGAGGCTGTGGAGGCAGAGACAGAAAGAACCAAGGGGACTGTAGATGAAAATAAGAGGCTAGAAGATGAGGAAGATTCAGTGCCATCCCTCGAAGTAGAGGAAATAGAGGACTTAGTGGTGGAGGAGATAATGCCAGAAGATAAGAGTGAACAGTTAAAGGACCTTGAATCCTTAAGCCCAGGATTAGTGTATAAAGATATCATTGCTAGGAATGGGCGAACGTGGTTCAGAACTTCGGAGTTTGGGATAGGAATCGGACGACCGAACCCGAACCCGAACCGACCGAACCGAACTCAATTCCAAATGCTGAAATTACCGAACAGTTCGGTCAGTTCGGATCATGTTCGGGTGAGTTTGGGTGGCTAAAACGTGGTGTCACTGGAAGGCCAAACATGGCAGGGAGGGGGAGTCAGGTGAGGAGCAGACTTCCAGGCACCAGGCGTGGAGAGGCTTGGATTAGCAGCAAGCCTGCCCAATCACCATCCCTTTTCACCTTAGACCACTGGCTTCGCAGTCTGCGATTGGCCACGGGCTAGGCTGCACGGAACCAATGGGGCTTGCGGTGAGATGGGCGCAGCAAGAAAGAAAACTGATTGCCTCCCCCCTTCCCAGCACCTTCTGAGCTAGTCAATGTTCCTGAACAGCAGCCGTTTCAGAAGGCTCCCTCTCTCCCAGCAGTTTTTGTTCTTTCCTATTCCTAATCTATTGCCATCCTCAACCTTTTCACCCATCCAACCCATCTACCTCCATATTCTCATTTATTTAGCCTAGCTTATATAGATTTAGTTGTTGTTTTTTGTTTTTATCCCTCCCTGTGTTCAATCTTCCTTCCTCCCTCCCTCCCCCCTACATTGAATCCTTTCCCTCTCCCATATATTCCATTCCTGATTCCCTTCCCTTCCCCTGTTGTTTGATTCCTAAAGAGTAGGATTATTATTAGATTGATTTAGGTTTCATTTCAGTTTTGTACCTCTCCTTGTGTTGTTTGTGATTACCCCCCATCCCATATATATATATATATATATATATATATATAAAAGAGAGAGAGAGAGAGAGAGAGAGAGAGAGAGAGTAGTCAGTTATAGGAGTTAGTTTAGTGATAGAGATAGTGTTTAGTGATTTAGATTTAGTGTTTGTAGGAGTAGGCCTTTGTACTTATTAGATAATCCATTTAGATCATAGCATTTAGAATAGTTAATAGCAGTTAGATTTAGTGTAGATAGATATAATAGATAACAAAAATTAAATAAAAAAATAAAATAAAAATTAAAAATATATAAAAACATTAATTTGGAGAGAGAAATGGAGAAGGGAAGGAGAGGCCAGTCTACTGCCCGTAGGGGAGGCAATGGGGCACATGCCAGAGTCTGGAGGAGCCTTGCCAGGGGAGTGGCAGCAGGCAGCAGCAGTATCCAGAGGCAGAGCACATCACCAACCCCTAAATTCAGCAGGTCTGCTTTAGGGCAAGAGGCTTCAGCGGATCAGCATTGCCTCCTGGGACCTCCACTGCCATGCAGGGCACTGGGAAGCCTGCAGGACTTGAGGCTGCATCTTTCTCTGCTGATGTTGGTGCTGGAGAAGGTGCTGGGACTGCTTCCGATGTTCCTCCAGGGCCACCAATGTCCCCCACTGTTGAGGCGATCCCCAGCAGTCCAAACATGGTGGATCCCACCCTGGCTGCTAGAGGCAGGGCCCAATCCCCGGGCAATGTCAGTAGGGAGAGGAGTAGCAGCAGCAGCAGCAGCACTAGCAGCTACAGAGGGGGGCACAGGGAGAGTGCCAGCAGCATGGCGGACTTGGGCAGTCTAGCCTCAGGGTCCCAGTACTCCCCTTTACAGGACATCACCGTGATCACGGACAGTGAGTCAGAGGCAGACACTAGTGATGAAGAGGTGATTTCTGGAGCTGAGGTGATGGATGAGTCTCCTCCCAGAGCTGTGTCGCCAGAGCCACCAAGTTCTCCCCCTCCCAGCAGCGCTGGCAGCAGTGCATCAGCTGGGGAGGTCAAGAAGGAAGGAGGGGAGGGGAGAAATCCTCCGTATGGGATCATTTTAAGCAGGTGTGGGCAGATGATCCCAGAGAGGTGCAGTTCATAAGCTGGTGAAGCATGGGCAGGTGCTCGCCAATCATGGGACAAATGCAATGGCGAGGCACCTGAAGTCAATCCACAGTTCTCTGCTGCTCAGCGGGAAGGCAGGGGAAGTAGATGTCAGCGGGTTCCTGACTGCAGCATCCAGTTACCTGGCTCCTTCAGCGGGCCAGTGTCCTGCACCAACTGCTGCTGCCTCTAGCAGCAGGAGCAGTATGGGGGCAGAACAGCAGCAGGAGACTCGCTAGCAGTGCCATCAGTCCACCATGGAGGAGCTGAGGTGGAGGGATCTGTCAAGGCCAGCGGCAGGGCACCGTGGCATGGGCTTCCAAGAGAAAGCAAAGTGCCTGTTGGCAGAAATGATAGCCCTGGATGGCCAGCCCTTGTCAATTGTGGAGGACAAGGGCTTCCAGCAGCTGATTCGTTTCCTGACCCCCAACTTTAAGCTGCATTCCCACTCCACCCTGAGTCAGACTGTGGTGTCATAGCTCTACAAGGCTTTGAAGGAGCGGGTGAGGGAGCAGCTGGAAGTGGCTGGGGGAGGGAGGGGTAGGTCTACTTCACTACTGACCTGTGGTCCTCCAGGAACGCCCAGCATGCCTACCTGGCAGTGACTGCACACTGGTGTCAGAACCCAGAGGCAGCACTTGGCAATGGCAGAGGGGGTATTGAAGCAGGGTGTAGGTGAGCCCTGCTTCAGGCACAAGTCATGGACAGCTCCCACACCTCAGGAACCTCAAGGCAGCCCTGGATATCATGGTGAGGGAGTGGGTCCCACCAGGTGCAGCCTTCACCAAGGGGTGTGTGGTCATAGACAACATGGACAATATCGTAAAGGCAGTCCGTGATGGGGGCTTCACAAGCATCCCTTGCGCTGCACACACCCTCCATCTTCTGGTGAAGGATGCTCTGGGATTGGGGGAGAAGGGGATTGGGCCAGGCACCCTTAGCTCCCTGGTTGACCGGGGGAAGAAGCTGGCAGGTTTCTTGAAGGGCAGCGAGCTCCTCCAGGAGAAGCAGGCCGAGCAAGGGTTCCCAGTGCACACACTCATCCAGGATGTCTCCACCAGGTGGAATTCCACCTTCCTGATGCACGAGCGGCTTCTTGAGGAGAAAGACGCCCTGCATCAGGTGGAACTGGAGACAGACATTGAGGCACCTCCAGGGTACAACAGGGAGGAATGGGAGATTCTAGCTCACACGGTCATCATCCTCAAACCCTTCCTGGCCATGATGGAGATCATGAGCAGCTCCACCGCCACCCTCAGTCAGGTGACCCCGCTGGTCCATAGTCTCAAGAGGAGCCTGGATGAGATTCTTGGGGGGCAGGATTGTGGCCCTGTGGGCAGGAAGCTCTCCGATGAAGTGCTTGACCTGGTACAGAAGCTGAAGGCGGGGCTTAATGCACCAGGAGGAATATGTCCTGGCAACCATGCTGGACCCCAGGATCAAGGGCAGCATGGCATGTGAGACAGTAGTCTATGGCCTCCAGAAGGGTACGCTGGTGCAGAAGGTCCAGCAGGCAGAGCGGGCCATGCAGCAGGACACCCCTGGGGATGCTGGGAGTGGGAGCAGTGACCCCTTCCAGCCATCTGGGTCTATCCCTGCCCCCAGCCATAGCGGTAGCATCAGCAGCAGGATAAGAAGCAGCAGCAGGACCCCTACTAGTGCCAGCAGCTCCTCCTGTGTACAGGCTACTCTGGGGAGCATGGGGCCCAGCATAAAAGGGCAAGCAGCATGGCTGAAGGCAGTGGGGCATGTGGTGCCCACCCAGAGATACCAGAGGGAGTATTATGGCACCTCAGCAGCAGTGGAGACCTACCTGGAGGAGGAGCCATGCATTGATTCCAGCAGCGATCCCTTGGCCTACTGGGCTGGCAAGGCCAACGTGTGACCAGCCTTGTCAAAAGTGGCCAAGGGTATCCTGTCCTGCCCGCCAACCAGTGTCCCCAGAGAGAGGGTGTTCTCTGTGGTTGGGGATATTTTCTCCCAGCATCACCTGAGACTGGGGGCCAAGTTGGTGGAGCAGTTGCTATTCCTGAAGGTGAATCTTCCGCTGCTGGGATTCCCCGAGCTGCCCATGGAGAAGGAGTGATGGTGCAGTGGCACACGCCATCCCATGCCAGGGGCAATCTTTGGACGGGGCTCCTCCTCAATCTGGGCTAGGGTTACTCTTGTGCTGCTGAGGTGCTGTCCCTCCCTCCCAATGCCTGGCACCCACCTTGCCTCTGTCTGTCTGTCTGTCTCTGTCTCTCTTTCTCTCTCTCTCTCTCACATACTAGATGGCCTCGGCCACCTTATCTGACTGACCTCATGATGCAGGGTGGCATTGGAAAACAAACTGTAAGCCTGCCAGCCGGCCTATGGCTAGCTACATGATAGCGACCCGCCTATGTGACACTGACTGGCTCTCACTCTCTCGTGCTGCCCAGTCTTTGCTAGCCTATATGAGTGCCCTGTTGCCGATGTCCCAGCCTGCCTTCCCTACTTCCTCTCATAACACGCTGACTGCCCACCTGCCCATGTTGAAAAGCTTGAACCCTGACTCAGTCGGCTTGCCTTCTGCTCATGCCATGCTGCCTGCCAGCCTGCTCATGTGGTCTAGATACAAGCCTGCCTCAGTCTGCCTGCCTCTCATGCCACGATGCCTGCCCGCCAACCTAGGTGGCCTAGATCAAAGCCTGCCTGCCTTTCATGACACCGTGCCTGTCTGCCTACCCTGGCAACCCTGGCTGATGTTCACCACTGGCCTGGTAATACTTCTGCTGCTGTCTGTTGGTCCATGGGTGCTCTGCCCTTGCCAATCCAAATGTGTCCACACAATCCTGCTGCTGCTGTCTGCTGCTGTATGGGAGCTATTCCCTGGCAAATCCAACCATCCTGGTTCCATGGGTGCTGTGAGGCAAATCCTGCTGCTGCTGTCTCTGCTGTTCCATGGGTTCTGTGCCCGGGCAACACAATATCTGCTGCTGCTACTGCCAATGCTGCCTCTGCTGTCCGTAACACGGGTCCTCTTCTCGGGTAATCCAATGTCTGCACCAGCTGCCAATGCTGCGTCTGGGAAATCAAATGTCTGCTGCAAAATCTGCCTCTGCTGTATGTGCCATGGGTTCTGCACCCCAGAAATCCAATGTCTTCTGCTGCTGCCAATGCCACCCATGCCTTCTGTGCCACAGGTTCTGGGGCCTGTCATTCCACTCACAGAGAGCGATCGTTCAACTGCATCAAGAAACAGCCACTCCAGTCCCAGGACCCACATACAGGGTTCTGGGGCTAAGTTACAGGAAGGAAGGGCTGTGGCCAATATCCAAAAGCTGCCACTCTTCTAGCCCCAGGATGCACCATCATGGGTCTGGGGCCATCATTCCTCGCACAGAGGTGATGTCTTTCAACTGCATCAAGAAACAACCACTCCAGCCCCAGGACCCACCACCAGGGTTCTGGGGCCAAATTACAGGCAAGGAGGGCTCTGTCCAATATCTACAAGTTGCCACCTTAGACCCAGGACCCAGCGTCATGGGTCCGTGGCCATCATTCTTTGCACAGAGAGCCAATTTTCAAAAACAAGAAGAAACAGCCACTCCAGCCCCAGGACCCACCATCAGGATTCTGGGGCCAAGTTACAGGCAGTGAGGACTGTGGCCAATACCTAGAAGCTGCCACCTTAGCCTGAGGACCCACCATCATGGGTCTGGGGGTCATCATTCCTCGCACAGAGGTGATGCCTTTCAACTGCATCGAGAAACAGCCACTCAAGCCCCAGGACCCACCGCCAGGGTTCTGGGGCCAAGTTACAAGCAGGGAGGGCTGTGGCCAATACCTAGAAGCTTCCAACTTATCCCCAGGATGCACCGTCATGGCTCTGGGGCCATCATTCCTCACACAGTGAGCCAATTTTCCAAAGCATCAAGAAACAGCCACTCCAGCCCCAGGACCCGCACGCCAGGGTTCTGGGGCAGGTTACTGGCAGGGAGGGCTGTGTCCAATATCTTTAAGTTGCCACTCTAGTCCCGAGACCCACCATCATGAGTCTAGGGCCATCATTCCTCTCACAGAGAGCCGATTTTTCAAAGCATCAAGAAACAGCCACTCCAGCCCCAGGACCCACTGCCAGGGTTCTGGGGCCAGGTTACAGGCAGGGACAGCTGTGGCCAATACATAGAAGGTGCCATCTTAGCCCCAGGACCCACCGTTATGGGTCTGGGTTCATCATTCCTTGCACAGAGGCAATGTCTTTCAACTTCATCAAGAAACAGCCATCCAGTCCCAGGACCCACCACCAGGGTTCTGGGGCCAAGTTACAGGCAGGGAGGGCTGTGCCCAATATATTTAAGCTGCTACTCTAGCCCCAGGACCACTGTCATAGGTCTGGGGCCATTGTTCCTCGCACAGAGAGCCTTTTCCCGAACGCCTGAACCAAACCGAACATGACCGAACCCAACGGCCAAACCCGAACGCAGCGACCAAACCGAACGGGTGAACCAAACCGGATTGAACCGAATGGCCAAACCCGAACCGTGATCTGTTCGCCCATCCCTAATCACCGCTGAGGTGCAAAAGGGGATAGAATCCCTAAATGGGTTCTCAAAGGTAGAATGGGATGGAGTACGATGCACCTTAGAGTACTGCCAGAGACCACTAAGTGCCAATTGATAATAAGGAAGCCTCAGGAAAGGGACAGTGGGCATTTTTACACACACCTTAAAGTGATGGTCTTTCAATCTTCTGAGTTTACAAGTCCACAAGTAAGTTCCGGATGCACTTTTCACACACGCACTGCCCTAAGGTACGTAGTTCCTGGATGTATTCTTCACACAAACACTGCCCTGAAGCAGCCTAAAGTAGCCACAGCTGTAGATATGAGGGACTGCCATGGAAACCAAGTGACTGCAGCTGCCTGGAGCAAAGCAGTTTACCAGGAGAACCTTTTACACACAGAAGTTTGGGTAGAAGTTCAAAGAGCCAGATGTTTAAGATCTGGGTGGGTGATTTAGAAACACAGACCGTTTAGGATGTAAGAGCAAACATGCAGGAGAAATGTGTGTGTAAAAACACCCAGTAAGGAAACGGGTGGGAAGATGCCAGCCGAGAGAATTACAAATAAACAAGCCCTGAGGAGGCTGATAGCAGCCAAGGGAATGGATGTGGATGGGGCCCAAATAAAGAAAATGCATGGTGCCCAGGTTTGTTTATTTATTTTATTTAAAACATTTTACACACACACACACCCCGCCACTGGCAACCCAGGGCGACTAACCGCCTGGGGCGGTTGAACCTAGGGAGAAAGTTCTTAAATGTTGAAGAAAGAAAGATCTTAGATGTAAACTGAGGAAAGTAGACTTGTCTGTGATAACTGTGACACCTCCTGAAGGTAGGGAAGAAGTAAACCTGAATGGATGTTGACCCAGAAGGACCTGAAGTGAGAAGCCTCTGATGTGAGGAATAAGGAAAGTGAGTGCCTAAGAGCTAGCCTGGGACTGTGGTTAGGCTAGGCTCTAAGGTATATATTGTAAACCGGCCAGAGGCTGGGTAGCTGGCCTATGGATAGTGAGAAGAATAAACTGTGTTGATGTGAAGCCCTTGAGTGACATTCTACTTTGGGCCTGATCCTGACAACACTTACCCCACGGTAACGTGGGGGCCTGCTACGTATTGTTACTGCTGCTCTTTAGTTTTTCACAATGCTTTCTAATTAATACAGTATTTAAATGCAGGTCACTACGTAAGACTGATAGGAGTAGTAATTCAGGCAATTGGTATACAACACAGGCACATCTAGCAGTATTGTCTAAAACAGTAGTTCTCAACCTGTGGTCTGACCCATGAAGGTCCATGGAGCATGTCCAGAGGGGAAGTGTTGCCCTGTAGCACACAGAATGGAGCAGGTGGCAACAGCACAGCACGAGGTAGGCAGCACAGCCTTGGCACAGCAAGCAGCACTGCAGAGAAGAGTTGGGAAAGGTGGTCAGAGCAGATTCTAGGGGAAAGTGACAGCAGAAGCCAATGGTCTAAGGAGTTCGAGAGGCTGAAGCAGGGGTGATTGCCGGTAAGTGGTGGTGCCCTGCCCTTTGGGTGGCCGGATATGCATATTTTAGGGGACACATGATAAATACAGGTTGCAGGGCTGCATTGCCTCCAATGCAGTCCTGCAACCTGTATTTCGCATAAATGTCCTCTAAAATATGCATATCTGGCCACCCTACCTGTCCTTAGATAGGAAAGTTGAGTGTTCTCTGGGGTCTGTGGTGTGTGGGAGGAGGTTGTGTGCAGGCAGGGGAAATGGGGAGGGGGGGTCTGTGGGGGGAACAGGGAGACTGGGGGGGATCTGTGATGACTGAGTGGGGGCAGGGAGGCTGGCTGAAGGGGGCACTGTGTGTGGGAAGCTAAGGGTTAAGTTTCAGTGATGATATGGAATGTGCACGGGTATGAGGGCAAATTAGGCCCCACATCAAGACTTCGCACATGGCCCCGCAAACCCTGGAGCCAGCCCTGGGCGCAGGCATTTAAAAAGCTGAATTGAATAGAATACAAGTAGAGCTTGCAGAGAGAGAGAGGGAGAGAGATTGGCCAAGCCCATTAGCAGAAGCTAGGGATTCTCAATATCGGCTCAAATCCCCTTATGGAACTGTTTGCAGGGTTCCCGTTGTCGCCTGTAATCCACTTTTGAACGTGCTAATTCAGTCATGTGTGGAGGCTTTGGGGGAGGCATAAGTGTTCAAATGCATGAAGGAATATAACTGAAACCTTTGAAGCAGTTTCATACTATAGGAAGTGGAACAAGCTATTAAGGAAGTCTATGGATCAACCCCCATCATTGGATGTTTTAAATATTGGTTTAGATAAATATCTGCCAAGGATGGTTTAATTATTCCTACCTTCCTGCAAGGGGATGGACCAGATCAGCCTTTTCCAGGTACAAGAAAGAGTCATTTGTAAATACTTTGCCCTGTCACAACCCAATAAAAATGCAGTTGGGCTGCAGAGACCTTCTTTATGTAGTCGCTAATACATGTAAACAGATGGAGAACAGCTCTGGGGGTGCCCACAGATGCCCCCGTCACCCCAGGTTGACCGATCTGTCTGAAGGGCACCCATCAGATGTACACCACAGAGCAGACTGCAGATGTTTTGGGGCAGCCCAGCATAGCAATCTTCACAAGAACCTGAACACGTTGCAGTGAATGGGCCAGCCAAACCCAGGGCAATGGCTGAACGCGGCAATGCTGCCCATCTATTCGGGGGACCCATGGTGCAGCTCTGCACCCATCCATCCATTGTCCTGTTTAGCATCATGGAATCGTGGGTGCCATCATTGGGTCAGGACATGTAACTCTGTGGTGCAGGGGTTGGGGTTGGGGGTGGGGGTTGCTGCACGGATGGCCTGTGGCTAGGAAACACTGCTGGTCCATCTGATGTGGACCCAGACCGATCTGGTTACTGGTGGAAACAGGGTGGGCCCCTGGAGAAGCTCTAAGCTCTGGTGGGCTCCCCATCCATCTGAAAACACCCATTCTAGTAATGTATCTTGGGATGATTGACACTCATGGGTTTAGAAACACAGAAATAGTTAATTTGTTAGAGATGTGTTCCGGTTCCAGCCTTCTGCATTGGGGCTCAGGCCCCTCTAGAGCAGCAGCAGCACCCTGAAGTGGAGGCTTTCACCACACTAAGGTAAGCCTCAACTCCACCCCAGAGAACCCACCCCGTGCCTCCATACCCTGGAGACCCTGCCCCTGTTCTTAAGGGGTCCATCTAGTTCAACAGCTCCATCCACATGTCTCAGACTTCGTTCTCGCCACCATCGTCCATGTGTTTGTCACCTCAAGGCTGGATTACTGTATACCCTCTACATAAAGCACCGGGCTAGGTTCAAAGTGCTAGTTTTGACCTTTAAAGCCTTTTACAGCCTGGGCCCTGCTTATCTGCGGGACCGCCTCACTCCCCATGTGTCCGTGCGACCCCTGAAAACTTCCATGGGAGCCTTTTTGGAGGTTCCCTGGGTGAGATGGGTGGCCACTGATGTTAGATCTTTTTCAGTGGCTGCCCCTGTGCTGTGGAACTCATTCCCGGAGGAGGCTCTGTTGGCCCCCACCCTCCTGTCATTTCAACGTTTTTGTAAGACCTGGTTGTTCTGCCAGGCTTTTGGCGAGGTGGGGGTAGGCTACTAGGGGATAGGGTGGGTTGGGGGGGTTGTTGTGCTCTTTTTTTATGTATATGGGATTTTTTTAACTTAAATTATTTTATTGTTTGAATTGTTGTTTGCTGCCCTGAGCTGCCCTGTGGGCTGGAGGGGCAGGATAGGAATCTTTTATAAAATAAAATAAAAAATAAATACATGGGGTTGCCCATGGTGATGGTCCAGAATCTTCAGCTGGTGCAGAATGACGTGCCTGTCTGCTTACAGGGATGGGCCGCTGGGAGCACATTCAACTGGTGCTCTGGGCTCTGCACTGGCTGCCTATTGTCTTCCAGACCAGATTCAAGGTGCTGGTTTTAACTTATAAAGCCCTAAATGGCTTGGGCCTGGCCTATCTGACAGAACACCTCACTTTCTGAATGTCAGAGCGGCCCCTACCTTTCTGGATTTTCCATGCTATAGATTGGTGGGGACCGACAGGTGGGTGTTCTTGGTGGCCGCACCTGTGTTGTGGAACTTGCTCCTGGTGGATGTCCATTTCAGTCTAAATCTCCTCACCTTCCAGCACCAATGTAAGGCATGGCTCTTCCACCAGGCTTTTGGTGATAGGAAGGGGTTTGGGAATTAGAGGATGGTTTTAGTTATTTGTGTACTAGAATGGGTTTTTAATTGTTTTTATATTATTGTTTTTATTGATGTTTGTGTATGTTTATATTTACAGCTGTAGAGAAGCTGTAATTATGATTGATTTAGCATCTAACATGGCTCAACTATTGCTCTGGGTGTGTTACCATTGTATCTTTCTATCTTTTAATTATGTGTTTGTGTTGCCTCTGTCTCATCACAATAAAGATTATACAATATTTTTATGTGACTTTACGGATTGTAAGCTGCCTAGAGCTGCCAGAAGCAGAATGCAATCTGGGTAAAAATTAATAAAATTTAAATTAAAATAATAAAATCATTGGGACTCGATCCCAGGCTCTTCACAGCCTTGCTAGCCCCCTGGCATGAAGCCATTCTTCTGACCCGATTAGGAATAAGCAGGGACCCAGCTTACTGAAATTTTCCAATCAATGCCAATGGGGGAAATGCAGTAAACCCAGGTTTCTGGATATAAGGAGCAGCCTTCTTCTTTCTGGTCTTTGGGAGTGTAGTAAATATACCCTGCACCAGAGATAAGTAGTATCAAAAGCAGCACCCCCCCCCTCTCAATTTACTGTTCCTAGTGGCTTTTGCCTCTCAGTGCTCTTTTATTCACATTACATCATGTCCCATCATCGGTCTTAAATATAAAGCCTTTTCTTCTGGGAAGAAGTATGAAAGCCTTGCCAGGCTTGAGATTTGTCCCAAGCTCCTGGTTTGGCTTTACTTGCCAGCTAGCTCTAGGGTGGGCCCTTATGCTACAGCTCCGTGCCGTAACAAGCTCCGAGCTTCTCCCCCTGAGGTGAGCTTCAACCCTCTGAGGCAGTTCAAATCTTTGCCTCTCTCTGGTAGTTACAGGTGCAGCGGGTAGCACATTTGCTACCCGTGGGTAATACTCACATTTTGGGCACCTCCAGTGGTTTTGACCTTTAACCTGATGGGGTTACCCAGTCCCCAACAGGTGCCCAAATGCCCCAAAATTCTCCTGCTCCCATGCACGCCTCAGGCTGATTCACCTGTCCAGCTGTGCTGCTGCTCCTGAGCCAGATGGCATGCCATAGTCCCCATAGCAGGTGTGTGTGTGTGAGGCCAGAGGAACACCGGCAGCAGCAGCACAGCCGGCTGGGTGAGTCAGCCCAAGAAATGCTCCAGGAAGTTCCTGCCCCCACAAGCTGCCAATCCATGTGCTGTCTCACCTGCCTGGCTGCAGCACTGCTCCCACTGCTCTTCCAACCTCTGCTCCTCCTGACACAGCCTGCTTTACAGCTGATCTGGGCAGTGCACCACAGTCCCCGTAATGAGGGTGCACACAGGATTGGAGGAGCAGAGGGAACAGCCAGCGGTACAGCCAGGTGGATGAGTCAGCCCATGACAGAGCTGTAATGCCAACATGTCATTTATTTATTTTATTTTATTTAATTTATTTATTTTACATTTTTTAGTCACTCCCTCATGCCATGGCATCTCACGGCGACTTACAAAAACAAAATATCAACAATAAAAAATTGCAAAATAAAAACAATATAATTTAAAAATTCTATAAAACACATTTCCCCCACCCCATCATCCCCTCCGAAGGCCTGGGCAAACAGACAGGTCTTACAGCCTCGGCGAAAAGAAAACAGACCTGGGGCCAGGTGGGCTTCCTCCAGAAGGGAGTTCCAGAGTTGCGGCACGGCCACCAAGAATGCCCTTTCCATTGTGGCCCCCCATTTTATATGGGGGACCTCCAGGAAGGTGCCATTCTGGGGTGCGGAGTGCGAGGCAGTCCTTAAGATATTAAGGGCCCAGACCGTGTAGGGCTTTATAGGCCAACACCAACACCTTGAATCTGGCTCGGTACGCTATAGGCAGCCAGTGCAGAGTGCGGAGCATGGGTGTAATGTACTCCCATCAACCCATGCCCGTGAGGAGATGGGCCACTGAATTCTGCGCTAGCTGCAGCCTACGAACCAGCATCAAGGGAAGCCCCATGTAGAGCGCATTAGAGTAGTCTAGCCTGGAGGTGATGAAGGCATGAATGAGGGTGGCCAGGTCGGGCTTGAAAATGTACAGCTGCAGCCTCCGCACCAGATAAAATTGGCAGAAAGCGACTTTAACCACCGCCTCCACCTGTCAGTCCAGGCGGAGGTCTGAGTCCAATAACTCTGCCAGACTCCAAACCTCATGGGCTACAGGAGGGCAGACCCCCCCTACCAAGGGGGCCAACACCTCCCTCACCCTACCCACCACCATTACCTCCATCTTGTCGGGATTGAGCCCCAGTCTGCTTTGCCATATCCAATCTGCCACGGCCTCCAAACACTGGGAAAGTACTGAGATGGTAGGACCTGGGTCGGTTGAAAAGGAGAGGTACAGCTATGTATCATCAGCCAGGTTTGGGGGGCTGGGATTTGGTGGACAAGGGGGAGGGTGCAGCTATAGGGGTGGTTCTTGGGTGAGAAAAGTATGGTCCATGGGGTTGGATGGCTCGCGCCCCTAGGGGACCTAGGTGCCTGAGGGAGGTGCAGGTTGCCATTCCCCCACTGGGGGTGAGGGAGGATCTGGGTCCAAGGTCCATACATGGGGGACTACTGTTGCTAAATGCGAAGTCCGTTGTTAACAAGGCCCCAATTGTCCGGGATATAATCTCGGATGGGGCCGTGGACCTTGCATGTATCACAGAGACCTGGCTGGACGAGTTGGCCAGTCCAACTTTGGCCGATCTCATTCTGGCAGGGTATGCCATGCAGCATCAGCCCCACAAGGATGGCCGGGGAGGTGGTGTAGCAATAATTTTTAGAGAGGACTTGCCTGTTAGGAGGTATACAGTCCAGGAGATTATGGGTATTGAGGCCCTTCATGTGGCATTTGATTTGACTGGGGGGCAAGCTAGGGGTGCTGCTGATACAATGTGTCCCTTCCTGTCTGGCGGCATCCCTTACCGCTCTAGCAGAGATGGACTTGGAGGTGGTGCCGGGCTCCTCTAGGACCTTGGTTCTGGGGGACTTCAACATTAATGCCAATGCCAGCCTTGTGGGAGCGGAGCAAGAATTCATAGCCGCCATGGCAACTATGGATTTGTCCCAGGAGGTTATCTGCCCAACCCACGTGGGGGGGCACACCCTCGACCTGGTCTTTGGTTCTGGCCTTGAGGCAGGGGGTCCAGTTGTGGGGGAAGTCAGGGCAGTGCCCTTGTCATGGACGGACGATTATCTCCTTCAGGCCAGTTTCTCAGCACATCCCCTCCAGAAGGGAAAGGAACCAGTTAGGATGGTCCACCCTTGGAGGCTGATGGAACCCCAGCGGTTCCAAGAGGTCCTGAGGGAACTAACCTTTGACCTGGACGGACACTCTGTCGATGAGCTGGTCCGGCGTTGGAACAGCTTGCTGGAGGAGGCCAGCTCCGAGGGTGGCTCCGAGATGCTCTCTGCCTCGGTCTCATCACTGCAGGGCCCCTTGGTTTACCGAGGGGCTGCGGTGTATGAAACAAGTAGGCAGGAGGCTGGATCAAAGCTGGCGTCGGACTCGATCTGACTCCGACCGACTTCTCCATAGTGCCCATTTTGAGTCCTATGTTGAGGCTGTGAGGACAGCAAGGAAGGAGTTCCTTGCTGTCCTCATAGTGTCTGTGAAGTCACACTGGGCGGAGCTGTTTCGGGTTCAGGGACTGGTCAGTCTGGCCTCCCTCCGCCTGGATGGGGGACTTGTCCCAGGTCCGCTGTGAGGAGTTTGTCACCTACTTTGCAGACAAGATCGCTTCGATTCAGAGCGACTTTGATGCTGGATTAGAGGCAGTAGGGGGAGAACGTGAGGTGATGGAGGCCCCATCTGGTCCAGCTTTGTGGGGGGACTTTTAGGAAGTGACGCCAGCCAATGCGGCGGATGTCTTGGGGTCTGTGAGGGCCATCTGTTGCGAACTTGATCCATGCCCGTCCTGGTTGGTGAAAGCCTCCAGGGAGACATTGGGGACGGTGCTGGCAAGGGTGGTGAATGTGTCCTTGCAGCAGGGGAGGTTGTCGCCCAGCCTCAAGGAGGCTGTGGTGCACCCCCTGCAGATGAAACCATCCTTGGACGTGGACGCGTTTACCAGTTACCGACCCGTCTCTAACCTCCCCTTTTTAGGGAAGGTTATTGAGCAGGTGGTTGTCAGCAATCCAGCCTCCGGGTCTGTGCCCCCCTGCGATCCAGCCCCCCCGACTGGACCTGTTCCGCCCGCAGACACATGCCAGCCCCAGAAGACCCCTACCATCGATGCAGCACCTCCGGACAGCGGGGCCCTGCCCCGCAGCTCCCAGAGCAGAGTGCCATTTCTGCCAGCTGACAGTGATCCTGGGGGCAGGGCCGGGGACAGGAAACAGGTGGAGGAGGCCACGCCCCCCTTACGCCGCTCCTAGCGGCTGCGACAACATCCTCCACTTTAGTATAAAGGCTGCAGTAGGCCTTACCTCGGTGCTGGTGATCGGAGCCTTGTGCCCGTGAGACTGCCCCCTCCCTTCCTGTGCAGTTGGTGTGGAGTTGTTCCTCATGCTTCTGTGCAGCATGTGTTTGGGCAAAGTGACTGTGGTGGTGGTGGTGGTGGTGAGTGTGCGTGAGTAGGTGTGCGAGTGCTTGGGTACGTTGTGGGGTTTGGCAGCAGGTAAGCTTGTATTTCCTTTGGGGTTTTGGGGGAGCACTATACCTGGGCCCTTCATAGAGTGCAAGACCTATCCCTACCTCCCCCGCCTGGGGCGTGCTCACCCCCATTTCCCACAGGGCTTCTCCCACTCCCCTGGTGGCCCTTCCCTCACCCCCTGTATGTATACTAGCAGGAGCAGCAAGGGCGTGCGCTCACCCAGATGTCCAATGATGAGACAGGCTAGGGACTAATTATCCTGACAGCCCTATCCCATCCTGAGGGCTTGTTTTCCAGGCACAGCCCTGCTGTTTGTTCCCCTCGGAACATGTGTAGTTCTCCTCCCCTTCCCCTTTGTCGGGGAGACCTTCCTCCAGCCCTCCCCCCCAACCCCACAGCGGTGGTGATCCAGTTCCAGGTGCATCTAGTTAGCATCGGTTTCCTGGACCCTTTTCAATCTGGGTTCTGCCCCGGCTATGGCACTGAGACAGAGTTGGTGGCCTTGGTCAATGATCTCCACCATGAGATAGACGCAGGATGTTCAACATTTCTCATCCTGGTAGATCTCTCGATCGCTTTTCACACTGTGAACCATGGACTGCTGTTGAGACGGATGCATGACCTGGGGGGGTCTGGTTGGGAATGTTCTTGAATGGTTCTGTTCATTCCTCTTGGGGAGAAGCCAGCAGGTGGTGTTGGGGGATGAGACATCTTGCCCCCGCACTTTATAATGTGGCGTTCCGCAGGGTTCCATTCTGTCTCCATTATTATTTAATGTGTATATGCAGCCCTTGGGGGAGGTCGTGAGAGGGTTCAGGGTGTGATGTCACCAATATGCCGATGATACTCAACTGTACCTCTCTTTTTCAACTGACCCAGACCCTGCCATCTTGTTGCTATCCCAGTGTTTGAAGGCCATGGCAGAATGGATGTGGCAGAGCAGACTGAAGCTCAACCCCGATAAGACAGAGGTAATGTTGGTGGGGAGAGCAAGGGAGATATTGACCCCTCTGATTGGGCGGGTTCGCCCTCGTATAGCTCAGCAGGTCCGGAGTCTGGGGGTGATATTGGATGCAGATCTCCGCCTGGAGCGGAAGGTGGAGGCAGTTGTGAAGACTGCCTTCCGTCAGTTGCATCTGGTGTGGAGGCTGTGTCTGTACATCTCCAGCCCAGACCTGACCTCCCTCATCCATGCCTTCGTCACCTTGAGGCTGGACTGCTGCAACACGTTCTATGTGAGGATTCCCTTATGACTGGTTCGGAGGCTGCAGTTAGTGCAGAATGCGGCGGCCCAGCTCCTCTCAGGGATGGGTCATCGGGAGCACATAACACCTGTGCTCCGGACTCTGCACTGGTTGCCAATAGTGTGCCAAGCCAGGTTCAAGGGTTTGGTGTTGATCTATAAGGCCCTTCACGGTCTGGGCCCCTCATACCTTAGGGACTGCCTCGCCCTCCACGTCCCAGAGCGGCTCCTTCGGTCTGCCAGGGGTGCCTTCTTGGAGGTCCCTCACATTAAGCGGGGGGCCACAATGGAGAGGGCATTCTCAGTGGTCATGCCGTGCCTTTGGAACTCCCTCCTGGAGGAAGCTTGCCTGGCCCTAAGCCTTTTGACATTCCGGTGAAGTTGTAAAACCTGGCTGTTCGCCCAGGCTTTTGGAGAGGGGGGGAGGGGGGGTCAGGGTTTTTTATCTCCCTTACCCTATTTATTGTTTTATCATGATTCCCAGCCCTGTTTTAATACTTTTAATATTTGTATTTTGGAATGTTTTAACTGTTTTAGATGTATTTTATATATGTGGCTGTTTTTTTTTATTTTAAGCCACCCCGAGCTGTTTTAAGAGGGGCGGGGTAGAAATTTAATACATTAATAAATAAAAATAAAAATATTGGTGACATTACACCCCGAACCCTCTCACGATCTCCCCCAAGGACTGCATATACACATTAAACAGTAGCAGAGACAGAATTGAACCCTGCGGAACACCACAGTTTAAGGACCGGGGGCTAGATGTTTTATCCCCCAACATCACTCGCTGGCTTCTCTCCAAGAGGAATGAATGGAACCAAGCCGATGCTGTCCAGATGACCTGGAGCTGCCGTGCCACCACCCATTCAATAATCTTCCCTAATAAGGGGAGATTAGAGACAGGTCGGTATCTGACGAGTGCATCCACATCCAAAGATGACTTCTTCAACAGGGGGTGCACCACAGCCTCCTTGAGACTGGTTGACAGTCTCCCCTGCCAAAGGGATATGATGACTAGGGCTGGGCGAACAGAATGCAGTTTGGATGTTCCGATGTTCGGTCGTTCGGTTCGAAACCCGAGTTCGGGTTCGATGGTTCGTTCAGCCAAGTTTGGGTTGGCCAAACTTGGCCAAACAGTCAAAAACAGCAAAACCAAAACCGAACCGAAACAGTAATCTATTTTTTTTTCTCATAAAAGGACGCTTTTCCTGCCCCCGAATTCATCCAAACTAATTCGAACATGACCAAAGTGTTCGGTAGTTCAAGAGTTCGGTTTGGAGATTCAGTTCGGATGTCCGAACAGACTGAGTTCGGTCCGAACTCCGAACATCCGAACCGCGTTTGCACATCCCCAACATTGACTACCCTCGCTAGCACCGTCCCCAAAGTCTCCCTGGAGGCTTTCACCAACCAGGACGGGCATGGATCTAATTCGCAACTGGTGGCTCTGACCGACCCCAGGACATCCACCACATCGGCTGCCGTCACTTCCTGAAACTCATCCTAAGAAGATTGACCAGACGGTGCCTCCATAGCCTCACGTTCTTCTCCCACTGTTTCTAATCCAATGTCAACATGACGAGCGCCAACCAACCATGTCCCAGAGCAGCTGAATTGCCAGATTTGTGTCTGTTGTTTTGCGGCTAATTGCCCCAGACTCCCTACACTGCTGCTTCTGCCAGTCAGAGCTAAACAGGAGTGCTTAGCCAGTACTAAGGGGGGAGGCTCTGCCCTCCCCCCCAAGGCTCCATGCTCACCCATTAGTACTGGCTAAGCACTAAGGGAAAATAGTCCTAGTCACTCATGTCATTGAGTGGAGTTTCATATAGTATACTTGTGTCTTGTTCTATCGTCTATAGTCTTCAACTGCGTAAATGCTTTAGGTGCAAGCATATTGCTCATGCCAGAGCCAACAGGCTGAGACATCTTGTGAAACAGCAGGAGAGAGGCAGTGGGTGGTTTGTAGAACTCCCTTTTCCTTTGAGGCATGCAGTCCTTCCAAGACAGAGCCATGAAAATGTGCTCTGGGTCTCGGATAATATAGGGCCTGTCCTGAATAGGATGATGGATGATGGAACATCTAAGGCTCGAGGCAAAGTGATACCTCCTGATGTTTATTAATCTATATAGCAGGATCTCTGCAATCCTAAAGCCATGGCCCAAGGGCAAAGATAATTGCTCTCAGGTAGCCAGGAAAAGGACTCCCCCAACAGAACAAATTCTTGCTGCCCCTTATCACTGTTGACACAGAGACATTAACTGCTAGTCCCAAGACACTTCAAGTCCAGTAGATTAAGGTCTGACTGCAGGTTCCAAGGTATATTGTTGCAGCTGAGCTATTCTCTTGTTAGAGTGATTTATATCAGTCCTACTTTTTCCTTTCGCGGCTCTGTGTTTCTCCTTCTGCAGATCTCTGCAATACAACAGGGGCCCTGTATTGAATGGTGAGATCATGAGCTCAGAAAATGAGCAGTCCATAATTTTGGGGCCCAATCAGAAGTTTGCTAATGAGGAGCCACACCTAGACCCCAAAATACTGCCAAAATATTTTCCAAAAGGGGAGAGAGGGGGAATCTTTCAGGAGTGCACTCACCCAGCTTTGCAAGGGGCTTCCCTGGCATGGAGAGCTGTAACCCCAGAGGTATTTTTATTTATTCTTTATTTGTTGCATTTATACTCCACTTTCTTTGCCAATGCAGCCCTGTGCAAAGCCCTCAAGCAGCTTTGTGGTCTGTTTCAGAACAGCTACTGCTTCAGTTGGTCAATTTTCAGTTTTGTTGGCCAGTTTCAGACCAGCTGCTCTTTTCCAAAATGGCAGCAACACTGTCACCAACATTTTGGAAACGGGCGTGTGCGCGCATAATGGTCCAGCAGCCATTTTGCACATGTGCAGTGATTTCTTTAAAAAACCAATTATATTTTAAAACGTTTTAATAGGGATGGGCAAACAGATTGTGGTTCAGGTTTGGTCGTTCAGTTCAGTTTGTCTGTTCAGTTTGCCTGTTTGGTTTGGTCGCTGAGTTCGGGTTCGGTCGTTCAGTTCGGTCATGTTTGGTTCAGGCGTTCGAAAAAAGTATCACGAGAGCCCGTGATCATGCTGGAAACCAGAAATTTGAGAACGTGCGGCGCTTGTGTGGATGAGAGCGTGTGTGTTGTGGCTGGCTGGATGTTCAGTTTTGATTCATGTGTTTTGACTGTGTGGTGTGTGTTGGTTTTGGTTTGGCTGGTTGGTGAGTGTTAATGGGTGCTGTGTGTTGGCTATGTGTGTCTGTTTAAAATTTTTTAAAAAAAAAAATAGAGAAGAAGGTGACCAGTGCCACCACCATTAAATGCCGGGCCTCGGGGAAGGCCAAGGTGGAGGAGCCGGTGGTGGAGGAAGAGTTTCCTCCTGCCGTTGCTGCTGGACCTTCGGTGGTGGAGGAGGAGCCAGAGCCGGTGGGCACAGGAGGTGCTGCTGCCACTGCTGCCAGGATTGTAATCTTTTTTTTTACTTTGAGGACAAGAAATTTAAGGCTCTATCAGTTAGAGCGAGCTCACTGGCATGCGGGTGGGTGCATGGGCATCAGCCAGGCACAAACAGTGGGCAACAGTGGGTAGCAGTGGATGTCTGCCACAGAGAGAGAGGGTATTGTAGTGTGGGGGGCTCTTCCAGCAGTCAGGCATGAGCAGCACCCCCACCCAAACATGTGCCTGCCAGCCATCCCTAGCAAGGGTCTCCACTCTCCAGTTGACATCCCTACCTAGCACCTCTAAATAAGGGCAGGATTTGCATGTGCCAGTCAGGGTCTCTCCACTGCTATCCCTCTCTAACAGCATCCCAAGGAGGGTAGGATTTTCACGTGCCAGCCAGGGTCTCTCCATTGCCATCCCTCCCTAGCAACACCCCAAGGAGGGCAGGATTTGCATGTGCCAGCCATGGTCTCTCCATTTGCCATCCATAGCATCCCCTAGCACCCCAAGGAGGTCAAGATTTGCATGTGCAGCAAGGGTCTTTCTATTAGCCATCCCTAACACCCCAAGGAGGGCAGGATTTACACATGCCAGCCATGGTCACCATCTCCCGTTGCCATCCCTAGCACCCCAAGGAGGGAGAACTAGAGGAATCATCATAAATGCATGATATTACTTAGGTGTTATAAATGTGTTCCTGTTTCAGAGAGGAATTGGATGCTGGCCCCAGCATTGGTGCCACACCACGCAGGACAATGAGGCAGAGGTCGGACTCACCAGTGTCACCCCCAGACAGTCAGCGAACAAGGTCCAATGTCTGGAAGTGGTTTGAAAAGCAAGAAAAATACACCATCTGCAAGGTAAGGCACGGGGGTTTGAACAACTTGGAATGGATTGCCCAATGCCCTATGACCTGTTAGGAATGGAAGTCCCCTGCAGAGAGAGATTGGCCAACCACCCACTTGTGGAGGAGACAGAATGCAGGCAGGGCTTGACACAGTACATTGGTCTGATGCAGTATTGCACTTTTTATGTTCTTATCTTTTTATGTTCTTTAGATCTGTTTCAAAGATTAAGGAGGCAGAGAGAGGGGACCACATTGGGGCTAATCACCCATATTGAAAAGCTCCACAGCCTGATGGTGAAGTGGCAGGAGGAATCTGGCATGGCCGTGAAGCCCAAGCAACAGCGCCAGAAGAAAGGGGGGAAGGCAACTGGGAAACACCGGCATGTAAGCCCTCCCCCCTCCTCCAGGCCTGATGTGGAGTCCCCCGTGCCCCGCAAATCTGTTGAGGACAAGGCCTTTTGGGCAGAGGTGGAGAGGCCCACCTGAGACTTTGTGATTGCCCTAAAGGTGCAAACAGCCACCATGGAGAACCAACTGGTAGAACGGTTCCAGGCAGTCAAGGTGCGGGAACCGAAGGTGGAGGCGTACACGGAGATGGCTGACCTGGAACACTTCTGCCGGTCTGTCTCAAACTGGCAGGTGGCCATGGCAGGAGCCATTGACTATGCCGTCGAGCATGACTATGAAATGCCAGCAGGTTTGATGCCCCTGCCCCTACCTCCCATGCACCCCTTCTGCCTTTCCCCCAACTTCAGTGGGCAGGCCCAAAGACTGAGTAAATATATAGATAAGTTTTCTTTCTAGTTTAAAATGTTTTGTTTTTGTTTTATAATGTTGTTGTTATTGTTGTTGTTTTGTTAATAAAACTTATATTTGTTGTCATTGTTACGAGCTTTGTTTTTACTTTCCAATCTTTTATCCCTCTGTGCGGAAGTCCAGGTTGGCAGGTGGCAGAATCTCATACAGCTTGTTGATCCCTACCAGCAGCACCTGGCACCACATGTAGCGTAGTTAAGGTATTAACCCAAAGATGTGCCAGCAGCAGGGTCTCAGACAGCCCCCAGGAGGGACAGGGCTTGTGTCTGTGTGGATGTGCCAGAGAAAAAGAGAGACCGGCTCCTTGGCAGCAGGCAGCAGGTGGTGGGAACTGGTGGTTGGAGGGGCTTTTATTTCCATCAGCTTCAGCAAGCGTCCGTGGGTGGATGAGGAGGAGTAGGCTGTTGTGGGGGGAGGGGAGGCAGGCTGACGTGTGGGCACCAGGCTTCTAGATGCAGTGGAATGGAATGCAGTCCCCAGTGACTGGAATGATGATCCCAGAATCTCGATGATAGTTCCTGGGATTGGTGGGCATGACTTAATCAGGTACAATGGAATGACAGCCTATGTGAGTTTAATGATAATATGTCCCTAGAATTAGTGCATGGTTGGGCACACCTCTTTAATCAACTGATAGGTGGTAGCAGCAGGTACAGGAATGCACACAGGCAGGCAGGCACAAAATCTCATACAGCTTGATTTGTCGATCCTAAGGATTGGCGAACAGAACGCGGTTTGGATGTTTGGACATTCGGTCCTTTGGTTCTAAACCTAAGTTCAGGTTAGATGGTTCGGTTCAGCTGAGTTTGATTTGGCTGAACTTGGGTGAACATTCAAAAATAGCGCTATTGATACCAAAATGAAACCAAAACTGAGTTTTTGGCCCTGAAAAGAAATTTTTCCCACCCCCAAGCTCATTTGAACTCATCAGAACAAGACCAAACTGTTCGGTCATTCGAGAGTTTGGTTCAGACGTTCGGTTCGGATGTCCAAACAGACCAACTTTGGTCCGAACTCCGAACATCTGAACCGCGTTCGCCTATCCCTAGTTGATCCCTACCAGAAGCACCTGGCACCACATGTAGTGTAGGTAAGGTACATTGACCCCAAGATGTGCCAGCAGCAGGGTCTCAACTTGCAGACAGCCCCCCAGGAAGGACAGGGCTTGTGTCTGTGTGGGTGTGGCAGAAAGAAAGAGAGAAAGTCTCCTTGGCAGCAGGTGTGTGTGTGTGTGTGCTGGTGGTGGTTAGACAGTGGATTGCTGGTTGCCAGGATACAGAACCCTTTGCACAGAAAGCATATAGGCCTGGTTTGTGGGGGCCTTTGGCAGCAGGGAGAGGGAGCCTTCTGAAACGCCTGCTTTTCACGAACAGTGACTAGCTCAGAAGGTGTTGGGAAGGGCGGAGGCAATCAGTTTTGTTTCTTGCTGCACCCGCCTCACCGCAAGCCCCACTGGCTCCGTGCAGCCTAATCTGTGGCCAATCACAGACTGCGAAGCCAGTGGTCTGAGGCAAAAATGGATGGTGATTGGGCAGGCTTGCTGCTACTCCAAGCCTCTCTACCCCTGGTGCCTGGATGTCTGCTCCTCAGCTGACTCCCCCTCCCTGTCATGTTTTGCCTTCCAGTGACAAGTTTTTGCCACCGGAACTCAGCTGAACGCGATCCAAACTGACTGAACTGTTTGGTCATTTTGATGTTTGGATTTGAGTTCAGTTCGGTCAGTTCATCTTCGGATTCAGGTCGGGTTCGGTCATCCAAATAGGCCGAACTTCCGAACCGCGTTCACCCATCCCTACATTGTAATACTTTCTAAAACAATTTTTTTTTACAAATGGGTTTTCAACAAAAACCTGAAAAGCAATGTTTTTTCTGTAAACAAAACCAAAAATGAATAGGGTGCCTTCTCCATGCCCCTATAATTCTCAGTAACCAAAAAGCTCAGTGGAATTTTGCAGAGAAAGAAATTCTACCAAGAATGTTGCGTAGCTCCCAAGAGCAAGTTAAAAGATGACTGCTACATAGAACATAAAAAAGGCCTTGGATCCTGGGTGGACACCCTGATCCTCAGAAGCTCCAACCACTGACCCAGGTGTTCCCATCTAGTGGCTTGCCACCTCAGGAGGGAGCGCTGTGTGTTGTTGCCAGAGGAATTCTCACAACCCTCTCTAGTTCTGCTGCTTGGACCAGTGGGAATACCCTGCTACTGAATTGGGCTGAAAACAATCCCTCAGGAGCTGTACATTTCTGCAGTAGTTTCTGCATCAGCCTTCAATTTGAGGGATGCCTGGGGGCATAGTCTTCTACTTTGGAAATTCAGAAGAGACATTCTCCTCTCTTACTATACTGTCGCTTCAAAATGGGTCTACAGCCAAATCATCAGTTGATGTAGCCCAGTTTTATTTATTAACAGTAATAATTTATATTGCACTTTAAATTCTCAGAGTGCTTTGCAATCTTTATCTAGTGCACCCTCACAACAACCATGGGAGGTAGGTCATTATTATTCACATTTTACAGATGGGGACCTGAGGCCGAGATAGCGACCTGCCCAAGACGACTCTGTAACTGTAAGTTCATGGCAAAGATGAGACTGGGAAACTCGTTGATCCTTCTGTGCCCAAGTCTACCACCTTATCCACTTAGCAGAATGATTGCTATTTGCCATCATCCAGATCTGCCTCTTCTGGAGGTGGCTGTGACACTAGTGGAAACTGAAGCCACCCACTTTGTGCAGACATGGCTAGCCTGCAATCAGTGTGTAGATAACCACGGATATCTATAGCAGGTACATGGTGATCCATGGGAATTTTTTTGAGGTTTGACAGTGATCTATTGATGCAAAAAGTGTGGAGATCACTTCCCTAACTGTTATGCTGTTAATCTACAGAACTCAGTGCCACAAGATAATATGGAATAACATTTAAATAAGTTTATAAAGGAGCTGATGTTGACATAAGTAAGAAGAACAGCTGCAGTTACAATGTCATCCTACAAATTCAATGTTCCTCAGTTCTCTTTCCTCAAGCTTTCAATGGGTGTTGGCTCAGGTTATAGATAGCCTGCTGGAATAGGGAAGTAATATCCATCCTTAATATAGCGTTAAATAATTAGGTGCAACCTAATGGTTTTCAATTTTCCTCCAAAGCATTTTGTAACAGTCACTGTCAGAGATGCAATACCAGCACAGACTGACTCTTCATCTGTTCTGGCATGTCAATTCCTACCTCCCTATATTGTCTTATTAACACAGCACGTCTCAGAATAAAGTAATTTAAAGGGAAAAAATGTTCACCTTGTTTGTCACATGCCATTGCCCTTTATTGCCCTAATTGTTGTTGTTGCACACTGTGCCTGCTAATTGAATAATAAAATTTATTTAATTTAAGGTTAACCCATTTGAATTTCTTTAAGTGAACTTCAACTAGGTACTAATTTGGACTCACTAAATTGGATTTGACAATTGCATCCGTTTACCTTATTATGTCTTTAATTTGCATTACATTCCATTTCCCTTCTTGGGATGAACATAACTGATTTAGCACACAGCATTACACTCCCTTTTTGAATGGGGTTTTAGTATTTTATTTTCTAATTAGTGCTTCATTTTTCATGTAATTTAACCCCGTGGCATGATGATATTCTTAATGAAGGGAAGCAGAATTAATTTTTCAGGCACTTAAGTTTGAAAAAAAACTCACCAAAGTTGGGCATCCAGCATATTATCAGTCAGTTCTACAATGATTAATGTTAATTAATTCAGAAGATTCCCCTCCCCCCCCCCACACACACCTTAAACCTACCAAGGATTAAAAATGCACCTTAATCCAGTATTGGGGTATAATACATGATCAGGAACGTGTGGAATACAAGACCAAGGAATAAATAAATAAATATTAACTCACAGTTGAAAAAAATAAATGTGATTGATTTGAAAATAACCCCAGTTTAATGTAAAATTTTAAAATGTTATTAATAGTTATTGGGTGAAAACAGACATGACGCTAACCACCCTTTAACCACCCTTGGTGGTCATTTATGCATGTTGCAGGGCTGCATAGGGCACCAATATAGCCCTGCAACATGCATAAATAACCACCAAGGGTGGTTAAAGGGTGGTTAGCATCATGTCTGTTTTCA